>JAJMFV010000016.1:0-50841 GCA_030568425.1 Ambrosiozyma llanquihuensis | reverse complement strand
CCGTTGCTACTTTATTCATGATCTTCATGGCTGTCACCTCCGCAATGTCTGCTGAATTGATTGCTGTTTCATCCATCTTCAGTTATGATATCTATAAAGGTTACATCAACCCTAATGCTTCTGGTAGAAGATTAATCTTGACTTCCCATACTGCTGTTGTTGCATTCTCATTGGCAATGGCTGGATTTTCAGTTGGTTTGCACTATGCTGGTGTTTCAATGGGTTACTTGTATGAAGTCATGGGTGTTATTATCTCAGCTGCTGTCTTACCTGCAACTTTGACTTTAGTTTGGGACAAACAAAATACAGTTGCTGCCATTTGGTCTCCAATTTTAGGAACTGTCTGTGCAATTGCAGCTTGGTTAGGAAGTACCAAAGCTCTTGAAGGTTCAGTTACTTACGAAAACACATTTGCAGATGATCCAATGTTGATCGGTAACGTTGTCGCCTTGTTATCACCAATGATTTTCATTCCAATCTTAACCTATGCTTTCAAGCCACAAAACTTTGACTGGCAAATCTTGAAGTCCATCAAGAGAGTTGACGAAACTGCTGAATTAAGTGAAGCTTTACACATTCAATTAGATTCTCCTCAATCCGATGAAAACTCTGAAGAAAAAATCAGTCCTGTTAAATCCCAAGTTTCTGAACTTGTTGATGCTGAAATCTTTGACAAGAAAATTTTTGAAGCTGAAGCTGAAGAAGAAAATTTGAGAAAAGCTTCCAAGATTGCAGGTTACTTATGTTTATTCTTGAGTGTTGCCTTATTGGTTGTTTGGCCAATGCCAATGTACGGTCAAGGTTACATCTTCTCCAAAAAATTCTTCACCGGTTGGGTTGTTGTTGGTATCATTTGGATTTTCTTTTCTGGTTTCATGGTTTGTGTTTATCCATTGTATGAAGGTAGACATGGTATTTATACTTCTTTCCGTGGTATCTACTGGGATTTGTCTGGTCAAACTCACAAGTTGAGAGAATGGCAAGCTGAACATCCTGAAGAATTACATGCTGTTCAAAGTCAAATGTCCGCTGAAATTCGTAAGATTGCTCAAGCTAACATTGATGATACAATCAACTGAAAAAAGAACAATCTGGTTTATTGTTTTTGAATTTTTTTAAATCTTTTTGAGACCTTTTTCAATCTTGAGAGTCCTTTTATTCAAGAGTTTTGTTATAATTTTTTATTTTCTTTGTTCTTCACATTACTCTCCCTTTCTCTCTCCATCTCTATCTGAGTATTGTTTCTTTTCTTGTTTACGTACACTTCCTTACACTTCTACGTATTCCTTTCTTTTTCCCTTAATTTTTTTTCTATTTTTTATATTTAAGGAGCAATTTTATCAATTTTATCAATTTAAATTATAGTATGTAAAATTAGTGCAATATCTTATTCCAAATATGAAATTGAAAATGCTCATCCAAACTAAGCATCGACAAAAATAGTTGTGTTGATACTGATGATACTACGGTAAGCTGAAGGATATGATACTATAGTGTCAATCACAAGAACTTCGTTAGTGAGAATATTATTTCTGGTTAGAACCTGGATTGATAATTAGAAAATCGAACTCTGGAAACACCATAACTTCGATTCTCCAAGTAAAAAATAAAATTAAGGGAAAAAAATATCACAAGAGAAATGTGAGAATTTCAAACTGGCAAAAAACAGTAAATGAAGACTGTGATAGATTCTACATGCTCTATATAGTTGAATTATCAATAAATTAACTTTAAACATTCACCGTGGCTGCTGTTTCAAACCCATATTGTTCAAAAGTCACGTGATGTTTGAGTCCCGCACGACCAAGGCATATTTTGAAGCAGGAGCTAGGAATTTCCTAATCAAAATCCGCCCTTATGGCCAAGTTGGTAAGGCATCTCACTAGTAATGAGGAGATCCTCAGTTCAACTCTGAGTGAGGGCATTTTATTTTTTTCCTTTTATTTTTTTGCTCCATGAATTGAATTAAGCCGCACTGTGTTTTTTATTTCAAATTTTTTTTGAATTTCTTTTCTGATATTTATCATATTTACGATTAGGTATTGGTATTGGTATAGTTATACACAAGCACTGCTACATCTACATTAGGATATAACAACTACTGCAAAATGGCAAGAAAGAAATCAGCTGCTAAAAGAGAAAGAGAAAGAGAGTCGAAAGAAACTACCTCTGTGGACTCAATAACCAAAGACGAATCCAAGGTTCAAGATGATGAGCCTATCAAGAAGAAGAAGAAAGTTGCAGTTGTTGAGCCTGTGCAACAATCTGACTCTGAAGAAATTGATGAAGACGGATCATCATCCGAAGAGGAAGATGACTATGGTAACATGTTGACCAATGATGTTGAGAACGGTTTCAACAATGTTTTGAATGCCATTAAAACTGGAGATAAATCATTGTTCGATAACAGTGTTAGATTTTTCAAAGATCAAAGTGAAGAGCCAATCACTGAAAAGGCAAAGGAAGAAAAACCAATGTATTTGAAGGATTACCACAGAAAGGTCTTATTAGATGGACATGCATATGAAGACGACGATGGTGAAGAACGTGATTGGGGTGATGAAGAAAAGCCATATGTTATACAACAAAAGGAAGATAAAGAAAGATTGATTGCAGCTTTTTCCAATAGTGTAGCTGAAAATGATGAAGAAAATGGTGAAGATGAAGATGATTTCTTGGTTAAGAAGGAAAACAAACATGACGGAGAGATTGAGGATGATTTTTCTGATTTGAAAAAAAAATCATTACCAATTCCTGCAGTTGATGGAGAGCAATTCTTACAGGCTTACTTAGACAATCAATCCTGGTTACCTACCGAGGATACCAAACCAATTGTCCTACAGGAAGATGATGATGAATTTGACAATGCTGCTGATTCATTCGAAAATGCATACAATCACAGATTTGAAGATCCAAATGCAGCAGAGATCATTTCATATGCAAGATCCCAAGCAACCATGAGAAGAGAGAAATCCAATGCAAGAAAGAAAGAAAGACAAAAGAAACAAGATGAAAAGAAATCCGATAAGCAAGAAACCGAAGAACTTCTGAAAAAGAAGAAGCAAAAGAAGGTGAATCAGGTCATGGATAGAATTAAAGAAATTAGACAAGCTGTTGGAGATGAAGTCCCTGAGGATGTTATCATGAATGTTTTTGGTAACAGTTTGTTGAAGGATGATTTCGATGATTCTGAATGGGATAGCAAGATGGAAAAGATATTCAATGATGAATTTTACGGAAATGAAATTGCAAAGCCTGAGTGGGATGATGATGATGAAATAATGGCAGACTTCAAGAAGGGTAAAGAAAATGAAGATGAAGATGAAGCAGAAGGCGACGATGACGAAGAAGAAGTCAAAGAAGAAAAAGACACCGAAAAGAAATCCAAGAAGGCCAAGAAGAAAGAAGCCAAACACGAGAAGAAGAAAGGTAAAGAGCAATTGAAAGATGTTGCTGAAAAAATTGTCTCTGCAAACAGCTTACAACTTAGAGAAGAAGTTGAAGAAGAAAGAGGTAGAAAGAAAAGCAAGAGTGATGAGACCAAATTTAAATACAGAGAAGTCTCACCTGAATCATTTGGACTTACAACAAGAGAAATCATACTGGCTGACGATCAAGATTTGGATGAACTCATCAAATTGAAAAAGTTTGCTCCATACAGACCAAAGGAAGATCAACTGAAGGACAAGAGAAAGTTCGCCAAGAAGAAGAGACTAAGAGACTGGAGATTGAAGGTTTTCAAAAGAGCTGATGGTCCAAGGGTTGAAGAGGGAGAGGAGGATATCATCAAGATTCCATCCATTGTTTCAAAGGGAAGCAAGTCCAAGAGTGGCAGCAGAGAGAAGGAAAAGAGAAGAAAGCTCAAGTGAGTGCACAGCCGCGGAAACCTCCTTTTTTTCTCGCTTTTTAACGTGTAGACAGATTTGTGTTTCCATAACTTGTATACATATATGATAGCATAATAAGCCGATAATCAATAACCATATAGAAAGTAATACCTCATAAACGAGATTACAGCGCCATTACCTCATGAGCCCGCATAAATACTCCTTCACCTCTTCAAACGACGCACTGAGGAAATCACAGGAGATGTTCAAGATCAACCCTCCCAGTTCTGATTCAAGTGAAGATGAGGATGCCTTTCTCACGAGAAAGCCATCTTCGAAGAGTGTATCGAACTCATCATCAACTTCTGCTCTTATTTCAGATTATCAAAGATCCCTCAGACCCAGCGATTTGTCTCAAAGCAGGACGTCTGGACCTGTATCGGTATCATCAAGTGCATCAACACCCAGTGGATCCAACTTGAACTCAATCTTGGGCTTTGATTTGGACGATGATCTGACTACCAACGTGAAACTCACAAATGGACACAAATTCTTGATAAATAGAGTTGACACTGAGATCAAGATCAGTAAGATGCTCGAAGAGGATGTGCAAATTGAAAAAGAAAGAGAAACCCATGAGAATATGCACAATTCAATAATCATAAGGAATCTGGGTACAAAGTTCTTAGAAAATACCAAAAATAAAACTCATGTTGAATTCATCAAGAAATGCTTAGAGAACCAAGATGATGACAAGATATTTGATTTTCATTTTATAGAAAGCGTGGCACAAACCTTGGGAGACTATGAAGACTTTGATGAAACTTTGAATATGTCATTCGATAAAAGTATGGTGTATTTCTCCAATGATAAGCAACTTCGAAGCATTTTTAAGCAGTTTGACTTTGTGGATATCATTAAGAGACTTTTCAGTGAAGACAACATTGAAATCATCAAACGGTTTCCTTCATGTTTGGACAATCATACTGCAATCGACTTAGATGACCTTGGACAATTGATTTCATATCTAGGACTTGAGTCTGGTGCAATTGACGATAAACCTTTGAAACTCAAGTTGGAGCATTTCCAGAAAATTTCATCCCCATTATTAACAATACGCAAAATAGATAAGTTGATCAAATTGATCACCAACGATGAGACTAATAAAAACATCATTGAAATTTATGAATGGTCATTGAAAGTTGTTTGTCTTTTAATGGTTGATTCCAGAGTCAATGTTTGCGAAGATATCGAAGATGACAATATGACGTGCATGAAACTATTAAATAGAATGGTTTTTGGGATACGCAAGAGATTAACATTACAGAAAATGATTGAAATAATAGATCTGTGTTTTGTTGACCAATATTTGTTATTTTATAGGTTCATTGACAACATTCAGCATAGAGAGTTGAAAATGAAGCTTTTAGTTAAGTATTTGAAAGATACAGACTTTAATGACATAGGAGATAGTTCTTCGGATTATTTAGTCGAGGATGTGGGTGAATATAACGAGCAAGCAACGTTATATCAGTTCTATTCAATTCTAATCAAACTATCTAGATCAAGACTTAATGATAGAGAATTGGGACTAACCAGATGCCACCCATACAAGGATATTAATAGAATCAACTACAAGGCTAATAAACAAGAATATAATTTCATAAGAACTCGATTCAGGGCCATTTACGATCTAACGATGATATCATTTCCAATTGCTATCAAGGATTCAAAAATCAATGAGAATATCAAACAACACACAGAAGAAATCAAAGGACTCTCTGATCAATGGTATTATATATATGAGATTCTAAAGTATATAAAGATTATCAAGAAGACATATTTTGTCGGATATGAAGGTTTGATAGTGCCGATTATAACTGATTGTCAGAGTATAATGACCTCTATCATTTATAAATTGGACAAGGATTTGGAAATATCGAGGGATTTTTTCGATTCGTCACACAAATTAAAATAATTCAGGACAAACTTTTTGTATTTCTAATATATTTCTAATGATTATTATATTATCATTTTCTTGCATTGGTAAGCTGTGAACATCTTCATCCAACTCAATAAACTGCATAACTTTACCCCAACCTAATTTAGCAGCTGCTGTAACGTTCAAGCCGGAATCATCCACGAATATTGCATTTTTCGGGTCTGATACACCAGCCTCTTTCAAAGCTGAAGTAAATGCACCTGCCATTGGCTTACAAGTTAGTGGGAAATTCCCATAGTCACAGAAAGTTATACCATCGAACAAATCACCCAAACCTAACAAGTGTATAACCCTTAAAGCATGGTTCTTATAAGCATTTGTGAATAACCATAATCTTTGAACTTTACCTGATTTTTTCAAAGCCAGTATCATCTTCCTCAAATTTGGGTTTGGAGTTAAAATCTTATGCAATGGCAAAGCATCATCAACGACTTCATTGTATTTCAAAGCATCAATCTTATGCAATCTAACCAAACCTTCAATCGCCAACCCGTATTCTTTATAGTATTTCATGTGAAGTTCATGTGCATCTTGATCATTGAGTTGCAAACTTTTCTTGAAGAATCGATGGATATAAATCTGCATCAGGTCATGAATCTGTGTGGATCTTCTATATAAACAGTTATCGATATCGAAAAAGAAAACCTTATCGGTAGGACTACCGTCGTGAACTGGATTTAAGCCGTAGGTTAACTTCACATCCGGTAAATTTTCTTTCAATTTCAAGACATCTTCATAATCGTCATAGTCTTCATTCAAGGTCAATGAGGATTGTTTGGATCTTAGTCTATTTAGGATCTCTAGTTCCTTTTGATCACCTAAGTCATCACTTGAATCATTGGTAGTTGCTAGATGATTTGAATCAACTTCCAATTCTTGTTCCCCTTTTGTTGGTTCATTCATATTGCTGCTGTTTGAGTCTGACTTGTAAGATATTGCGCTAATGAGTTTATTGGATATGAGGTTCCAAATGATTAGAGAGTATCAAGTGTATCGAAGCACACCGATCCTGACTCATACGGAAGAGGAGACCGGTATCAGGCAATTTGAACCAGCCACAATAGTGACACGATCACGTGGGGGCTAGTATGGTGCGCCACGTTATGCTACACCAGTGCACCAGAAGGCAGCCCCCACTGGAGAAAGAGGTATTTTCAGCTACGGGATCAAGATCTGGGCAGAATCACTACAAGAAAGACTGGTCTGAATTTCAGTTACATGTACTGAAATTAGGGCTGGCTATGAAGTGTAAAAATAGATGCACAGGGCACCATTCCCAATGACAATCAAACGCAACCACCAATCCCTAGTTTTCACAATGGATGGATGGATGGATGGATGGAAAATGATGGAAAATGAGCCTTGCCCTTGTTTTCCACTCCCCTTCTTGCCTGCCCCTTTTTCATGAAAATGAGTAAAAATAGAAACTGATAATAAGAGCTGATTATTGGATGGTCATTCAAATAATGATATAAAAGTACATGAATCCTTGAAGCTTGTAGCGTGAGTTGCGTATATAAACGACCCAGAATGGCTCATAATGATCCAGATCCAATAAATATCTTTCAATAAGACCATGTCCGATTCAACTAAAACAGTTATAAACGAAATGGAAACACCACAAGACCCAATTAAGTATAAACTCATAGGAGTGATAACATTTTGCATTATTCAAATTGTGTTTTTGATAATGGCTTCAGTTTCAGTGCCTACTTCAAACCTGATAATAACCGATTCTGGACAATATCACTATGGGTTATTTGGATACTGTAACTATGCAACTTCATATGATTTCTCAAATTATACATGTACCAAAAATGTGTATCCAAATTATGGATTTGCAGGTGTTGTGTTTGATGAATTTAGCGGTGATTGGATGTATGGCGATAACAAACGAGACTCATTAGCAAAGGCATTCATATTAGCACCTATTTCAGCAGTTTTGAATTTCATCCTAACTGTGATGATTTTATTAGTTTGTTATTTTTGGTTAAGGAGAAGAATACTATATGCTTATAAGTTGGTCACAATCAGCTTTGTCTTGGCTTCGGTTATTGCAGTTTTTGTTCTTATTTTCCTTTCCACAGTAGCAGCTGTATTTGCTCCATATTTTCAGTGGTTAGTGGGTGTTCAAATCTTGGTGTTTTTTTCTTCTCTGATCTGTTTTGTATTGATATGGAGCTTGTGGAGTGACATTAAACATTATCCCCACCACATCGAAGATCAAGAGCCTTCGCTCGAGCTTGACCCCTTCGACAATAACTATTAAATATACACTACGATGTTTCGATAAAGAATCACACACGTATTATTATTATTTAGCTTGATTACATGTTATATCCATATTTCTACCATCCAGTACTCGATAAATGTAAGCTTGGTGTTAAAACCGTCGTAAACGATTTCCAACAATGTCCGACTGGTTCATACTAGTTATGCAAGCAGGATGTGCGCTCCCTGTACTTGACGAAAAAGTGGGCTCTTGTGTGTCTAAACAGCCTCTTCTGTGCTATTATAATCATGACTTCACTTGCCTCTTGCATCCCTACCCTCCTGCCTCCCAAATATAACTCTTAGAATATGACCTGTGGTACAGTATGTGTGGATTGACATACCAAGGAGCAGCACAACGAGCACAACGAGCACAATGACCAAAGCACGGAAGAAAAGTGGGAGTGGGACGGGCATCCCGCCGCATCATCTTGCCGGTCCCCATGTTCTGAGTATATTGCCCATTCCCCAAACTTGACCTTGCCCTGTACATCTAATGATACCAAGAATTGATGATGCAAAGGAGAGTATATAAAGATGTAACAATCCTCTAGAATTTGAACTAAACTACTACAAATTAACGCAACAAATAAGCACAACGCACAACACACAACACACAACACAACTACATCTTGATATTATTGGAACAATGGTCTACGACAACTCACTCAGCTCAGATTCGTTACTTGAAAAAGGTTCCATCAAAACCAAAAACTCCTCAAAGAACTCAATCAGCACCAAATTAGTACTTCTATTAATTTTACTAGCAATCATACAAATCGTCCTCTTGGTATTGGCATGTATCTCCAAACCAGTCACAAGCTTAGAGTTAGCAAATAATGACTATGCATATGGATTATTTGGTTATTGTAAACAACAAAATGATACCCCAGGCCCAATTGCATCCAATCAAACATGTTCAGGATTTGTCTATCCAAACTATGATTTCGCTTCAATTGGAGACCCTGAAGAAACTGCAAATTGGTCATACAGTGATGAACAACGTGAAGCATTTGCCAAAACATTTATCATTGCTCCAATTGCAGCATTATTCAATGTATTGATTGTCATTATGGTTTTATTAGTTTGTTGTATGCACAGAAGAAGTGCCGGTGCAAAATTAGTCTCAACAATGAGTTTCAGTTTATCATTAATCAACTTCATTTTGATCACTGTGTTTTTTGCAATGTTAGAATGTGCATTTGCACCAATGGCTGGATGGTTAATCTGGATTCAGTTGGTCACTGTGTTTGCCTCATTCATATTTACAATCGGAACAGTTAGATTCTGGAAAACGATTAAGACTCAACCACTAACAGAACAAGAATTGGTCAACTCTTGGAAGAAATGAATGGACTTGTCCCGTTTTTCAGACAACATGTGTATCTTTTATTATTTTAGATAGCAAATTAAGGATAAAGTGAAACTGAGCCACAAGTAGAAGAGTAGACAAGCCTCACGAGGCGCGTACCGCAGCTCCACTACGCCACATCACGGTTACCGCACGTCAGAATAGGTAACGATAAGCAGAACTACTCACTAAGCATATATGATGAATATGAATTAGTGTTAGACATATCATCTGGAAAAGTGAGAGTATAAGTAATAAAAAGTGCGTAATACTGTCAACGTTTCAACGTTCAAACGTTGCGAAAATTACAGTATACCATCAGCACAAAACCAGTGTGCTGGATAAAAAAAAAAACTGAACCTCCCGATATACTGTCCAGTGAAGTTGTTTATTGTGAATGATCTAATCATAATCTGAACTCAATCTTGGATTTTTCAGACCGATTAACCTTCAAGTTCAGACCAACCTTCATCATTGGAATGACGGTTAACTGACCTAGAGTTCAATTGGAAATCCTCAGCACTCGCAGCTTGTGTCAAAGCTTGGGATTGTTGGCGAATTGCCGCATACGTGTCTAATCCTTCAAACTCATCACATCTTCTGCGTAACTCCCTCAACTGATCTGCGTCTCTTTGATTGGCAGCTGCAGCAACAGGAGCATCATTCGATCTGTTGAATCTGTTAGATTCATCATTGGGTTCTCGTTGAACCACATGATGGATACGTAATTGTGTAAATTCTTCACATTGTCTGCGTAGTTCATTCATGGGATTTTCTCCTCCTTGAATGGCAGTATCAATAGCATCATTTGAATGGTTGGATTTATGGTATTCATGTTTAACCCTGTTGTTACCTTGTGGTTTTGGCGCGATTTTTGCTCTAAAAACTAAAATGTCGAGAAAGTCATCGAAAGATTTCTCAGTGAATTTGCCTCTAGTTTCATCACCTAATCTAATGGCAACTTCTCTGATAGTTGGATCCTTGTGATCCGTTGCAATTCTCATCATAATCTTTGTAATAATTTCTCCCATAACAACCGGGGTGCCGGTTGCATCCATTGAACCTCTTGATCTACGCTCTGCAATAATAGCATTCTCGAAAGCTAACTGTATCTCTCCTGCAAGGATAAATTCGTCAGTACGGAACTTTAGCTGCAATAACTTTGTAATTTCAACTTCAAAAGTAGGATATTCAACAATTCCTCTGAGTAATCTCTGGGAACATTTCAAAACTTCGGTATAGCTATTAGCTAATCGGAAGCAAGAGACAATTGTGGATTGGATTTTAGGATCTTCTGCAAACGAAATTTTAACCATTCTTTTAACGGCTTTAACCAAAATTTCATCAGAATCATGTTCTGGTAACACATTTCCTGAATCATCGAAAAAGACCGGAATGGCTAACATAACTTCACGTTTCATCTCGTCAATGAAGTGATCGTGATTATAGCAATCCTTATATTGTTCACCTGAAAAGGAGCGAACATCCACTAAGGCCACAAGTTCATGATAGTAAGGTCTGTATTTAGCAACCTTATCCGTTTGAGAACTTTGCAGTAGTAGATCATTAACACTTGGTGCTCTGGCCCTTTCGACAGCATTCGAGATTGGACGAACTGAAGATGTGTTTTGATAGTAAGCCATTATGTGTTTGACCAGTATATATATAAAGTAAAAAAAAGTTATGAAGTTTACTTGATATTGTTTGTTGAAAAGACAAATTTTTTGCCCCGCACTTATAATTCCTAAATGAAAGATAAGGGAAAAAGCTCTCCTATTTATAGGCGAAGAGAGTAGCTAAGTTTTGCAGGGTAAATTGGATTTGTCAGCTGACTAAAGTTGCGCTTATCTATTTCACTTAAATGGGCCCAAATCTAGAAGATGTTTCAGAGTTGTCTGTTCCTTCAGACTCGTTTCAGCAGCTGCCATTTGAGTCTTCTGCAACAGTGTCAATAGCGATAGCAGCAGTCGAATCGAATTAAGTCGGACCTCGCTCAAAAAAAAAAGTTGAAGCGGTTCATGGAGAGAAACCCGTACACTGCCGTCTTATCCTATCCATTCCCCAAGTAAATACTACCTGATGTTCAAGCTATGCAGTGTAAGATAGATACTTGCCATAGCAAGTAGCAGCAGAATGACTTATAAAAAGGGTTCAAAGCTTGATATTGTCCCTGTTGGAGAGGGTATGGGGAAGGGCAAGTTGAGTGCGCCGTTCTGAAAACACCGGTCCCTTTCTAAAGAAGACCAAGCACACATTCTAATAAGCTGTCCATTCCCCAATCTTGATATTGACCTTGCCCTGTCTATGGGTCCCAAGAGTTGATGATGAATGGAATTATATAAAGATGTAATAGATAGCTGACCAACAACTCAACTCAGTACAACACTCTTTGTAACTTTAAAAATAAACACACGCATCACAAGCACCATATTATTATAGATGAACTACAACAACTCACTCAGCTCAGAGTCATTACTTGGAAATGATTCCAATAATAGGATGAGCAAACCATCAACTAAGAATACAATCAGTACCAAACTGATTGTGATAATAGCAATGTTTGCGATTATTCAAATCACCATCTTGATATTGGCATGTATCACTACCCCTACAACAAGCTTAACACTATCCAACACTGGACAATATTACTATGGATTATTCGGTTATTGCAATTATGAATTTGCAGATTATTCCTCCAACTACACATGTTCAGGATTTGTGTATCCTAATTACAAGTTCCCTGAAATTGAAGACTTTGCTGCAATCAACTGGTCGTACAGCGATGCTCAACGTGACGTGTTTGCGAGAGGGTTCATCCTTGCACCGATCGCTGCTCTCGTCAACGTGTTTGTAGTGATTATGATCTTGTTGGTTTGCTGTACACACAGAAGAAGCACTGGAGCAATCTTGTTTGCCACAATGGGGTTTCTACTCTCCATGATCAACTTTCTCCTGATCCTTGTGTTTGTGGCAATGGTGGCCTGTGCATTTGCGCCACAGGCTGGGTGGTTGGTGTGGATCCAGTTGGTTGCATTGCTGTGCTCCTTCGTTGGTGCTGTGCTCACTGGTGTCTTCTGGAGTGGCATCAAGAATCAGCCACTATCGGAGCAGGAGCTGGTCAACTCCTGGAAGCGATGATTGCTGAGTGTATACTTGTGTATCTTGTGTACTTGTGTACTTGTGTATCTTGTGTAAATGTGAATCTTCTATCCTTTATCATTATCTTCAGTAGAGAGAGCCCAAAAAGCAAACGGCAAACAACGCGATAAGAGGGCAGGGCAGCCACACGGGGCGCGTCCCGCCATCTTTTCTCTTTTCTGCCCCACTCCCCCGGTGGCTATTTTGGGCACACCGGGGATCGGCCCAACGAGGCTGAACAGGGCCCGGAAAACTGCGCCGCGCTGTGCGAAACAAAAACAGCGGCGGTTGGCGTTTCGCAACAAAATGCCCTTTTTTGAAAGCGTGTTTTGGATGGACAACTGTTGTTGATCTGTCTCCCTTTCTTCTTCTTCAACTTCTTATCACGTATACTTACCACATCCAACGTCTCAGATAAGTATCAAAGTTCAAAACTACAGTACTATCATGGCCCACTTCCACTCAATAGCAGTCCCTTTCCAGGTCATTGCTTTGGCCTTCTTGATACTGGCAACCATCTCCGTCCCAGTTACAAAATCATTATCGTTGGCAACAACAGATACCTACAAGTATGGTGTGTTTGGTTATTGCAATATAGCAAAGGATACCTGTTCCAAAGTCAATTCTGCCTCTTATAAACTATCAACATTGGATGATACCACCTCCGTTAGTTGGTTGTTTGATGATGATAAAAGAGATACTTTTGCTCAAATCTTCATATTGGCACCTGTCTCTGGTGGACTCATCTTAATCTCATTGATTTTGAATTTGTTTGCCCATTTCATCAAGAAAAAGCCTTTTTATATAGTCATATTGATCATCACAATCTTATCATTCTTATCAACCTCTGTGTTTTGCATATTTGTGTTTTTAACCTTTTATCCAAAAGTCACTTGGTTATCCTGGTTACTAATCCCTGGCTCGATTTTCACTCTATTCAATATGATCTTATTCATTCTGACCATCACCCAACTTGGTAAAGATGATATGGTGCGTGAATATGATACTGATGAAGAAGAACATGATGAACAAACTTCAAAGAATCAATTTGACTATAAAACCACCTCCGATAATAATCCTTTCAATCTACCTCCTGTGCACTCCCTAGATAATGACACTTCATCTTCAAAAGTTACAGATTTCAAATTGTATAGCAATCTCATCTCAAATTCAAATTTGGTCCCTGTTTCAAGAGAAACTACAAACAACAACACCTTGAATCAGTTGAAATCAGGCTCAAATTATAATACCAGTCACGATGGCTCACTCAATCATAATGATGATACCTTGACTCAACTTTCAAACATGCTACCTTTAGAACCATTTAGTACATTGACTTCAAATTCTAAAACTCAACAACACAATAAACTCAATTCTTCCAATTCATTGAAATTACCAGATATTGATGATCCATATGAAGATGAGGATATTAGATTGAATAATTTGTCCGGTACTAATAAAGCTATTGATGATGATGATAATGATCAATTGTCTGTTGCTAGTGGCTCCATGTTCACAAGCGTCTCCCAAAGAGGAATCAACCCAAATTATTATAAAGGCTTCAAAGAAGGTGATAACAACAATCAAAGATTCAACAACCAACCACCGCTCCAACACCAACAACACCAACAAATGCCACCACCACAACAACAGCAACAATACCCACCACCGCCTCAGCAACAACAAACTTTACCTTTACCTCATCAAAACTTTGGCCCTCAACAGCACTATTTCAATAACGGTCAACCTCAGCAACAACAATTTGTCAACTCAACTCCATATTATCCTCAACACATGACCCCTCGCTTGAGACAACAACCAAACTACAACCAACAGCAGCATCCTCAGCAACAGCAACAAAGAAACTTTTCAAACGGTGCTCCATCTCAATCTTCATCATACTATCCTAACAACAATCCATACCAACAACAACAACATCAACATCAGCAACAGTTACATGACCCAACTGCAATTTTGAACACTAATCCAGATATCTCAATTGGCGGCATGAACAAATCAGGTGTTAGAAAATATGGTATTCATAATAGACTAGCTCAAAAACCAATGCAAAATGATTTCAAAATGAGACAGATGCAACAGCAACAGAATAGATTCATTCCAAATAATGGTGGTGATGGTCCATATGGTAGACTATAGTTGGTTTCTATTATTGGCTCAATCTATTGTTGTGTCTCTTGTTGTTTGTTTTTTTGATGCTGATTTGGTTTTGCTCTCTTCTTTGCTATTTTCTTTATTTTATTTTACTTCGATTCAGTTTACCTTTCGTTATATTCGTTTACCTTTTTTCACCTTTTCTGTCTTTTATTTTTTGCTTTCTTCAATTTTCTGTTGTATATTAGATTTTATTTTTCAAATTATCTCAATCAATTTATCGTATATCCAAAAACCTACCGTATCCTTTATCTTTCAGATTATCTCAGTCAAAGTTCTGTATCCTTTATTTTTGAAGCTATCTCAATAAGGATATCGTATCCTTTTTGTTCTAGCATTTCCCAGAAAATTACAACAAGTATAATCATAAAGTCATGTATGTATTAATAAATATAGGCAAAGAACCATCATCATAACAACATCATACCTTCTTCAAATATAAACCTTCTCGCTATATCTCCATCGATTTGAGGATCATTCGCACTTATATCCCCACTTGCATTCTCTTCAACTACACTCCCAACATCCGGAACCCTTGCATCGGTACTATCATCACCACCCCCACTTCCATCACCAACATCACCATTATCATTACTTGTATCATCACCACTCTTGTTATTATCACCATCATGATAATAATGATCAACATGCTTAGGCTTCACCATAAGGATCATCAAAAACAAAAAAATCAACAACACCAAAAGCAAAACCAATTTACATTTCCTAGTTGATTTCTGATACGAATCCGCCTGTTTTAAATTCTTATCTGCTTTTTTAAACTGAACCAATGAATTATTCAAATTATAATCAATCCTATCCAATATCGTACCTTGATCAATCACCAAATTATCCAAATTTTTAAAAATAGTTGAAATTTCAACCACACTCTGTGCAATTTGATAAATTTCAATTTCTCTTTGTTTTATGTATTCATCGGATAAACCGGTTTGAACCTGTTGTGATTCCTGTTGTGTTAGTTGTTGTTTTGATTCTTCAATTGCCTTTCTTGAATAGTTTTCCAAGTTTGACGATTCCATTTCATCAACGTATGGATTCGTTGTTGTGGATGTTGTTTGGATGTTCATTGGTCCTGTCACTTCGTCTTCTTTCAAGTATCGTATGTAATTATTCTGTAATCTACGGAAGTTGGTTGACATTTCTTGTGTTTTAAGAGCCAATTTCTTCTTCAAATTATCAATCATCATGATCTGAGAATTTTGACTGGTGTTGTTGTTATTGTTACTGAAACTCAGCCCTAATTCATTCAATATTGAAATCTCTTTATAAATCAATTGGAAATCCTTGGTGATTTTGAAACTCAACTCATTAATTTTCATCTCATCTTCAGTGGTATCTTTAAAACCGGGCAATAGATTCTTCTTATAAAGCTTACCAAGCTCATTTATCTCAGTTTCAATTTGATTGATCATCAACTCGGAATTCTTCTGCAATGCTAATATCTCCTTAGGCAAAGTAACAACCTTCGCAACATCTTCATGATCATCAGCATCATTATTATTCAACACCAACAAACCTTCTTCCTCCTCTCGCAGTTTGTCAAACCTAGAACCAGGATTGAGATGCAATGCAGATGATGATGCATTGGCATTGTGAGGAAACGTCTTTCTGTACGCTATGTATAAGTTTGTTCTATCTCTAAACATGGCTTCCTCTTTGATATTAGAAACTTGAAATATGCCAATTATATTCTATTCTCTATATGCTCTTCTTCTCCTACCCCAGCATGAACCCACACCAGGTATTCAGATAAGCGTGTTCTCTTCCTGATGTTCTCTCCAGCCCAACGGCGCATCACTACACCCACGCGCCACACAAAGGCGAAGTACACAGCCACCAATGGGTCTGGTGCACGGTTGTATTTTCAGTAGCCTACAAGTGTTACTTATCATTCACTTTCTGTCACATATATCAAGATATTCCTTAAAAATTACATATAAAGATAATCAAATTACACCAGGTCTCTAGTCCACTAGGTACCTTGATAGTATGGTCCAGGAGCCATCAAAATGTATCTCTCCATGGCCTCTCTGAATCTATTTTTGTATTGCTTAGGGGTAATCACAGTAGGCTCTTTACCAACACCTGTACCACCAACCAACCCTTTTTCTTTGACCCAACTTTCCAATTTCTTATCCCAAGTGAAAGTTCTTATAAAATCAATAATTCCAACAACCAACTCATTATTCTCTGAATCAATTCCAATAACCAACGAGTAATCCATAACATTCATCTTTGCTAAGAATAAGGTATCATTCCATAATGACGCTCTCAATAATCTTTTATTATTATCTCTTACAAATAACGGAGATTCATAGATATATTCAACCATATTCTCATCCAATAAAACCTCATTTTCTTTACCTGTCTGTTGAACATGTCTGTTTCTCATAGATCCTTTCAAATCAAAAATTCTTGTTGTCTTTCTATGATAAAATAGATTCTCCATGATTAAAACATCCAGTGTATAAGATTTGGAACCAGGTATACTGTTCTTAACTTGAATTTGATAAAATCCAAAAATCTTACCTAACACAGTAGGCAATCCATGAAACAAGGCTTGCGCAAAATATTCAAAATAGCTTGGAGCAAACTGAACAAATGCTTCCAATTCAGTTCTACTCAATTCTTTAATGATGAATCTATCATCTAACGTCTTCAAAAATGCAGATCCGCTTCGACCACCGGTAGGATCCCATTTGACACATCTTGATAAACTTTGAATAAAATTATCATAAACTCCACATTGCCTTCTCAACGCATCAAACTGCTCGGCAAAGAAAATCTTACATGATATAACTGAATATCCTTCTTCAAACTGATACCTCAAATGGAAACCTTTTTTCAACATGATCTCCTCTAGATTGGCTTCAAATTCACTATCAGATCTAGCCTCAACAGTGCTTTGATTGTCATCGTTTTTTGAAATATTTTTCACACTTTGACCACCACCGACTCCAGAACTCGAATTTCCCAGTGTTTGAGAATATAGCTTCGAACTGTAGTCAGATGTATTCAAACAAAATGCAATAACAGAACTTGGTTCATCCTCACGAACAATGACATCCGAATCAACAAATATATGTTCGGTGCTATCCAATGGATACGTCAACGGTTCCCATAAACTTGCAGATCTATCGGCCCAAAAATGAGTCAATGATTTCAATAGAGATTGACGTTCCGGTTGATTTTCAAATACTTGAGGAGCAGAAGTTTGCTGTGGTTGCTGTGACTGTTGAATGGAAGGTTTTTCTGGTGGCTGCGGAGGTTGCGGTGGCTGTGGCTTCTGTTTCTCGATCGAAGCGATTTTTTTGCTTTCAGGTTCTTGAAGTTCCTCGTTATCTTTGCCATCATGATCATCTTCAACAGTTGGAACTTTACCACTGCTTGTTCTAGGCTTCAGTGTCGCAGTTGAGTCAAACGTAACTGCTGGTTGCTTATTCATGGTGTTGGAATTATTGGCGCCGTTGGCTCCATTTGCACCGTTGTTCACCACTGAATTCTCCCTTCTATAATTCTCGTCAAAAGCATCTGAAACATCTTTGTAAATCTCAACTCTTGGCCTAGTGGTGATAACTTTGGGCATATATTTTGTGACTCTATCCAGCTTTTGCTTTTCCTCTTCTCTCTGTCTGAAGAACTCTTGCGCATCAAAAAATTCAGTCAGCTTTTTCACTTTGCCGTCCGAACGACGCTTGAAATCCAACTTTGATAGCACATCACCATTACTATTCAGAATGTGATCTTGTAGCTCCTTGTTGCCTGACTCCCATAAGAGTCTCTTATCTGAGTATGATTCTGATTTCGCTCTGGTGAACTGTATCTTTGGGCTCAGTACAGGAGATGATTGATCACTCGAAGTCAATTCAGTAATTTTCTCCATAACAAGGGATCCTGTCCTTCTATTTGTAGGAGAATGTAATAGCTTAGACGACTCGCTCGTGGAATCATCAATTGCATGTTCCATAAGATCAAATTTAGGAATTTTAATATCATCAAGCTCAATGTCGTTGTCGTCAGAGTTCTTTTTCTCTTCAGATACCTCCTCTTCTTCGTCTTCTTCATCACATTCATCTTCATCTTCCTTGGCACCTGCTGTTCTGAATAGTTTATCCAACTGAAAGGCAGTAATTCTTTTGATTTCCTTTTCAGTAGGTAAGAAGTTCTTACTGAAATCGTCAAATTCTAGATTCCAATCCGTGGAAAGTTCCTGGACCTGCCTAATAACAGCATTCAACTTCAAATGCTCCGTAACATCAGTATTCAAGTAAATATGCTCCACAAGCTCTTTGATAGACTCATATTCCTTTTCCACCCGATCTTTCAACTCTTCGACTCTTTTCTGACCAGCTTCCATCATATCTATAGTCATACTATCAACTTTAACTCTGTTCAATCTCTTCCTAATGCTATCAAAGAAATCCTGGGATTTCTTGAGAACCAAATGGTAGGTTTCGATTTTGATCTTGATGTCATATTCAGGCTGCCAAAACAATTGAAATCTAGGAGGAACCAAATTGAGAGTTTCGATATCTGTATACTCAACTCTAACTGCCAAATTCTGGAAACTGAAATAATGAATCTGATCCCTATAAAAGTCATGTTCACAAGTAGCACCTTTGACTTTCATGCCACGACACCAGAATGATAGTTCCAGATACTTACCAAAGGAGTATTTCCATGCGTTATCACTCAAGGGTAAGACAGGTGTTGTGTTATGGCAAATTCTGCAATAACTCCAAGACATAATAATGTTCTCCTTACCTTGAATCAAATGGGGACTGCTTTCTAAAACAACATCAACCTTACCTGTTCCATGGACATATGTTCTGAAGTGATCTTTCAACCTCAAGCCACAACCTTCAGTACACATATCATTTGCATGCATACAGATATGTTCTATAAACTGACCTAAAAATAGATCATTTTCCCAATAGAAGTCAATCATCTGAATGTCAGGGCCAATACATGGGGTGGCATTCTTACTGGAAACCATACTGAACAGAGTAACAATATTTTGATGAAATGTAGGTTCAAGATATGAAAGCTTTCTAAGTTGCCAAAATTGTTCCCATTGACGACTATATGATACTATCTCCGACTTCAAATATTCCAACTTGAATTCATAATTCTTGCTAATGATCTTGAAACGATCCTCATCTTCAATAGGGAGTGGTGCTTCTGGTAACTTGACACAAAAGAAGTCCATGTAGTATTGCAATTTATCTGACACCTCTTTTGGATCGTCCGACTTCTTCTTGAGACTGCCATAATATGTTTCATAGAAACTTTCAAATTCAAGATATATCTTTTCGTTTTCTCTTACTTGATTATTAAGCGCTTGTAGCATCAGCAAAATATTTGGTATATCAAATTTCACCCAAGGAGAAGTAGATAACACTCTGTTTTCAAACACTTTATAAGCATCTTCATAAGAGTTGATCTGAACGTCAGATACTGGATAAAATGTATTCTGGGGCTTATATTCCGAGGCCTGTAAACACTGATCTCTCATTAGTCCAGATTCCAATTTCACATTCAAGTATATGTAGGCCATTAAATTAGCACATTCTTTAATCTTATCCAAGATCTCCTTATTTGCTCCTCTTAAAACCACAGTAAATCCCAACTCTGAATTACAACCAGTGAAAAAGAAGTAAGTTCTTTTGATATCTTCATGAAGAAAAGTCTTCTGCTCGAATTCTCCACATTTTCCGAGCTTTGGATGCATGGCCAATTTGTCAATCGATGTTATGATATCAGCCTTGGTGAGTTTTGATAATTTCTCTATAACTTGATATTTGATTTCAGAGGCAACAGCAATACCTTGATTGGCAAGTAAGTCAAGCGCATATCCATTAACTGAGGATGTTGTTAAAACTATATCAGGCTTCAATGACACGATTCTAGTAACCATTTTTTTTAGAAAATCATCCTGTTGAGCAATAACTGGTTCAAGACTGGAGAATTTTTGGTTGGCATCTTCATATTGTTCATACTCGATCTGGAAAGTTATTAGCATGATTTTAGGGTGTTGTATTTTTGTAGGCATGCGCTTCAAGGGTAAAATCTTAGAAATCACCAACCCATCTATTAATTTAGTATCTTCAATAGTAGCGCCAGGAATCTTTTTGATTTTGATATAGGACGAAATGTCAAAGCCTTCGTTATTTGACATTTCAATAGTCACGTTCGAAATCTTCTTTAAACATTTCACCAAAACTTTGATCCATGATGAGATATTTTCAATTTTTATGTCTGTTAAAATCTCCGTAACTAATTGTTTAGCATGATTTTCACCAGCTCTCAGGAAGTCATCCAAAAATTCAAAGTCATAGCTTCCCAATCCAAATGTATTAGAGGAAGGAACATTATTAGTCGGTTTTGGAAGTGCAATAGATTGGTCACTCATAAGTCTAGTTCCATGCGCACCAGTTTTTCTCTTTAGTCTATGAAAATTGCTAATCCTTCTGTTGTTGTTGTTATTGATACTTTGCCTACTAGGTCTAATTATGTTTTTGTTTTTGGACATCATAATTTCAGGCAAAGCATCATGATCAATAAAGGGTTTGGGAACTTTCATTTGATTGAAGTTTTGTGCCTGCCTATAAGGCCAATTGAACTGATGGTTGTTCATAAATTCCATCATTGTTTGTTCGTCATCACTATCATCGGAGTTATTAGAGAGTAATGTATTTGGGGTATTCGAAGAGTGTCTGATGAATTGGTCTTTAGTTGTGGTTGGAGTTAAGCCTTGGAAATTCTTTCCATATAGAGGACTGGTGTGCATAGGTCCTCTTTCATTGGTATAGGACAAATCATCATCTTCTTCGTCTTCATCTGCGCCTTCGTTTCCATCGTCATTAAGACGATGATTTCCAACACTCGTACCATCGCTTTCCAATTTACTCAAGTTTGGTATCTCATTATTGAAGTGAACTCCCGTATCTCGGTTTATGCTGAGGTTGCTATAATTCAGTTTATTATCATTGTGGTTGTTGGAGTTCAAAGAAGTCAATGCTCCTACACCCGTGCCAAAGTTGAAAATGGAAGATGCAGCATTACCAACTGCCTGTGTGAAACTCAAGGCTGGTAGTTTTCTGCCATTGGAAGAGTGATTGTTATTGTTGTGGTTAACATCAGTAATGCCTGGTAATCCCTTTTGCGAAACATCATGGAACGATCTTCCGAAAAGCTTTTGGTCAATGCTACTACTCAAATTGAAAGGAGGTCTCTGGTTGAACAGAGTGCTTGCTCTAGGTTTCCTGCTAATTGAATTGGAATTGGATCTGGGTATATCTATTTCCACAGCTTCTCCTTTTCTAGTTGTGGCAATAGCCATCATTGGAGGTGGGGTAGGCGCACCATTGTATGGATGAGTTGGAGATTCAAATAGAGGCGTATTGGCCCTAGTATCAACAGATGATCGTTTAAGTGGGGAACTTTCGGACAGTTTCTGAAACGAGTTGTCGTCAGCCACAGAATCGTCCTCTTCACTTGATGGAAATTCTTCGTATCTTTCAGCCAATTTGGAACATGTCTGACAAGTTCTCATTTTCTCATCAACATTGAACTTGGAACCATCGATGAAAGTGGTACAGTTCCCACAAAATATTTTACCACAGATTCTGCAGTGATGTCTTCTTCTAAACGTCGTAAACTTTCGTTCACAAGACCGGCACTTTGTGGCAGTTGAGTCTTCTAACCAATAGTCTCTCCCTAATCCAGACCCCTGATCCAACTTTTTGTTGGACAGGTTAGACATCAAATTGAAGGTGAGATCATCGTAGTTGGCATCGTTGATGGGCCTATTGGTGAATGTGTGTATTTGATTATCCAAGTGGGTAGTCGACGAAGACAACCCCGACTTTATACCAAACTGGGGCATGTGAGTGATACTGCTTCAATTGAATGTGGTTATAATGAGTGTAAAGAGAAGTACAGGCATACCATCACTCAGTAACAAGCACAGCATACCAGTTATCTATCACCAACTTCCCTTCTGTTTGTTTTGGGTCTAAGACAAGGCGCGTGCGGCTTATTGGTACTGCTACTTTGGCGTTTCTACTGAGTTTGCGGAATGGAATGGATGGAGTGTGTAACAGGTTAGTGTTTTGGATACATATATATATAGTTAACAGTGATTAGACGTATTAATGAAACAATCAAGCGCTAGTGGCGGCCTTCTTTTCTCTTTCAAGCTTTCTTCTCTCCTTCTTCAATCTCTTTCTCTCTTCCTTATCGATGCTCGATTTCTCTTCCTCTTCATCCTCGTCTTCCGCCTTTCTCTTCAAACTGGAGGAGCTCTCCTCATTGATGGGTATCACTTCTGTTTCCTCAGCTAGTGATGGTTCCTCTTCGGTTGGTTTGGTTGCGGCAGTGTTGTCATCGTCGAAGACAACTTTCTTGTTGAGTTTAGGAGCCTCAAAGTCATCAAAAACAATCTTCTTGTTTGGCTTTGGATCTTCGGTATCGAAGAAGGTCTTCTTATTGTTTAATGGTTGTTGCTGTTGTTCCTTTGCTTCCATTAGTATTGGAGGTAAACCTCTTAACTCTCTTTGTAGTCTCTTCAATTGAGCAACAGTAGTTGGCTCTGGACCAGAATATTTTGAAACGGACCCTGAATAGTCTCCAAATAGCGCAGCATTGTTCAAAGATTTGCTCGATATGGTTTCACAGTTGGTTATGAAGTCATCTAGAAACTTTTGAGATTCTTCCTTTGTCAATGATCTTGATTTGACAATCTTGGATATCGTTGGACGGTTGATATCCGTCTTTGGAGCTCTTCTAGGTGGGGGAGCGGTTGACATGGTGTTTCAAAGTAATGATAAATAGATAATCACAAGCCTGGTTCCAGTTCCAAGTTGCAGGTCAAGCTCAAGAGGTTGTTTCAGTAGTACAGAGACACCATTTTGTGAAAAAGATCAAAAAAAAAGTTTAAAAAATTGAAAAAGAGCAGAACAACTTACCCGGCCCGCGCTCTCCAAAAGTTTTCCAGTTCAACACATCTGCAAAGAAAGAAAGAAAGAAAGATGGATAGATGTTGAAATAAACCGTTCATATGATCCCCACATGGTCAGCCATAAACTGATATAATCCTCAAGCAAGCATGTTCCAACTTATATCCAGACTAGGGTCTCAGACCTTGAGATCGCAACAAACAAGAGCCTTCTCATTTTTATCTCAAACAACCGTCCCTAAGATCAACTATGCAAAGACCCAATTATCTTCAACCCAACTCACATCATCCATTGATTCAGGAATTCCATCTTCCTACGCATCTAACATAATAACTTCTGCTTTCACACAACCATCCCCATTCACAAGCTTCTTGCAAATTAGATGCAAAGCCATGGGTAGAACATATCAACCAAACACCTTGAAGAGAAAGAGAAGACTAGGATTCTTGGCTAGAATGAGAACAAGAACAGGTAGAAGAATCGTTGCCAACAGAAAGGAGAAAGGTAGATGGTTCTTAACCCATTAATTCAACTATCAACTCATTACCAGTGATGTTCAATAGTATGGCTAAATATTACCGCCGTCACTACCCCCACCACTACTACTACCACTACTCCGGCTTCCCCTGATTATTATCACAGGACACACATGTACATATACATCATTTTCTTTTTGAAACTTCTATTATATAACTACATACAAATAGATACCGTCATTATTTATCATACCGTATTCACCACATCGTCACTTCTTCAGTAAGATCTACTTTTTTCCTCATGTAGTAAACCATATAACCATCTTTCAATTTATCACTCAACACATCGTTATCAACGTACCAAACATCAAATTTGCTCAATGCACATTTTAAAAAATCCTCCATAACACTATATTCTCTGATCTGTAATGCCACAATCAGATGTGTTTGATCTCCACTCAACTCATTCATTGCATCCATCAGTGGCTCGATCAAGTATGGGTTATACACCGTATCGCATGTAAAAATTATATCTGGTATTCCCTGAGAATCGGGAAAAAGGTCTTGTATCTCTTCACTAGTGGAAGTCTCCCAATCATACTTGACAACTTCAATTCTACTGTCCTGAAAAGTTCCACTTTTCCCTATGGCTGTTGTCTTCGTCTTTGGCTTCTTTTTCTTTGCATTTGTATTTGAATGTCCTTCAATAGTTGACGACACAAAAGGTGCGCTGATATTATTGTTTAAATTATCCTTCAGCAAACTCAGTATTGAGTTCTGATGATCACTCAAAACCAAGCATTTACATCTTCCCCCAAACCCAATACCAAGAACCCCACCAACCCCTGAGCCAAGCTCAAGGATATTGGCATCTCCAAGCTTCTCATAAAACGGGCATCGGGAACAATTCAAAACCCAATCAACAATCAACGGACTTATAGTCCATGTTAAAAAACCCGTAGTACTTCCACCAGAATGTTTAGAATCGTTGAATAATGAAACAGATTGTTTGATAGTGTACTCTTCCGATCCAATGCTAACCAACAGTTCCTCTTTCTTCAAAATGTAACCAAGCGATCGGCTATCTGGTGGTGACTTTTCCGAGTATATTTCAAACAGATGGCTGTCTATTATATCAGAATCTTCATCCTGGTCAAGCTTAATGAAATTATCACTGGATACATTGACAACCATATCCGTGCACTGACCTATTTCCACAAACTAATGGTGTATGTATACACATCAATTTGTCAGTTGCAATTGATCTGGTCGGACTTTTGAGAGGAAATTTTACATGTGCACTTCGCCTCGCAGATGAACTTGATTTGCACACATTTGAAATACACATTTGATATGAGTATCCACCTCCAGTATCAGCTATTCAATCGAACTACATATCAATTTTTCCAATAATTCATCAGCCATGGACTCCGGATTAAAGATACTGTTGATATCAACGATAATGGCCATCTGGTACGTCTTCCATTAGCATTATTCTATTGTTATTGTCGTACAAGTGAATGCGAACTTATTAACATGTTTTCATTTAAAATAGCTCTTTTCTGGCAGGTCTGATACCATTAGCATTCAACCTTACTCAATCCAAGCTTGATCCGTTATCCAAATTCAGTGTGGGTTTGCTAATATCCACTGCATTCACGTTAATCCTTCCTGAAGGATTAGAATCATACATTGCATCCAACTCAGATGGAGACTTCACCAAAGTTGGACTTTTTCTATTATCAGGTTTCACCTTATTATTCATAATTGAACAAAGTTCTGAGCTGCTGAAATTGACTAGTAGGCCAAACTCAAGATACCCAGATATGGATTTTTCCATAGATGAAGAATCTAGTATTAGGTCAACGCCATTTGACAAACCAACTGAATCCAAACTAGCTTTGATCAGATCGGTATTTCAAAATACGAACACACTAGGATTGATTATCCATTCTTTAACGGATGGTATAGCACTAGCATCCTCTGTTCTTTCCTCTTCATCTTCAGCAGCCCAAGATGATTCATCCTTCAAAATGAGCATAGTTATTTTGGCCATATTCATTCATAAACTACCAACATCATTCGCACTTACGTCATTACTACTTCTTGAAAATTACAACTTGAAAGAGGTTTTCTATCATCTTGGTGCATTCTCACTATCTGCGCCAATTGGAGCCTTACTGACTTCCATCATAATTTCAGCATTCGTGGAGACGGAAAATGCAAGTCAATATAGTGCTCCCTTGCTGTTGTTCAGTGGTGGATCGTTCCTATACGTTGGCTTCCATACCTTAACGGAAGTGATGGATCAACCATCTTCGCATGATCCTTCCTCGCCAAAGACAAAGTTGATAAGTGTGGGGTTGTTGTTGTTAGGTATGTTTATGCCATTGTTGACTACATTCGTTCATGAAGAGGAGTGAAATTATCTTTCTTTCATGGCCAGCTTCCCATATGTATATTTACGACTCGAAATGTTTTTGTGTTTTTTCACTTATTTAAATTATTTATATTTCTGATAAAAAGGACTAATGTACATAATGATTGAACTCAATAAGTTCAGATTTTGCTGATGGTCTTAATCTATTTTCTTTGTAAGCTCTTTCTTTTCAACCATTTATCTTTTTTATTGTTAATGGCACTGACTGGAACATTCAAAACGGATCTTTTCTCTATCACTTTGACTCTAACAGGACCCTTGTTGACTATATTTTTATTTAGCTTTCTAGCTTCTTTCAATTGAGACTGAAGTTGTGCTTGTTTCAACTTTCTTTGTTGAGGAATAGATAACTCTTCTTCGTCAAACTTGATTTTCTTTGGCTTGATATCTTCATCTCCATTTTCTAGTTGATCATTACTGTATGATTCTAACAAATCAGCTGGCAACATATCTGGAATTTCTTCTGTCTTTTGTGAAACAGCTTGAGCAATTCTTGCTTGTTCCTTTTCTTCTTTTAATTTCCTCTGTTCTTTAAGTTTTAACTCCTTGAGCTTTCTTTGTTCTTTCAATTGTTTGTTTCTGCTCTCTTCCAGCTTTCTTGATTCTTGTATCTTTCTCAATTCTGCTTCCTTACTTGAGCTCAAGGTTTCTTCTTCAGGTGCATCATCGTCAGATTCATCTTCCTCATCTTCATCATCATCTTCTTCTTCTTCTGAAGATTCTTGTTCATTAGTTTCCTCAACCTGACTCACGGCAGGAGTATCATCATCGAACTTTCTATGACTTCTAGTTCTGCTAGATGAAGCACTTGTATTTGATTTTGACATATTCAATACTATTATTCTTATACTTGATATATTATAGAAACAATAAACTGCACAAGATCAGCATTTATAAAGGTGAAAGATCTGAAATCTGAAAATTCCCCTGGAAAAAAATACACTTAAAAGAAAAAAAAATTGAAAAAAAATTCAGCCCGATTAAGCCTCATCGGTCACGTGACCGGAGATCACGTGAAGCCATCATCCACAGCTGATAACACCCAACAAGCAGAGAACCTCTCTCCATAAAGGAACAATAAACTGGAAATAACCAAGAGAATACAAGATGATGGTAATGATCACAGTGATGACAACCAATGCAATGTAAAAATAAAGCTGGTTGGTTTCGAAGAAGGCAACAATCGAGTCCGGAGCTCTGATACCTAATATCAAACAAAGGTTCTTCCAAAACCCAACTCTTTCATCACAGTTCAAGTCCCGTGTAGGTGTGTCTACATCAGGAGGACTAATTGGTCTGAATGGAATATGATCTCGTAGATGGTCAGGCCCAATCACAATTGGAGAAGCTTCATTATCAATATCAGTTGAGATTGGAATCGAAGAGTGGGCACCTTGAGATCCTGCCCTCTCCAAATCAACGATTCCCGTGGCTGATTTTGATTTGTAATGACTGTTCAACAATGGTGTTTTATCCGTTGCCATGATTTAGAGGTTGAAGGTAGTAAAGTTGATAAAACAGTACAGGAGAGTGGTTGGTGGTAGAGTGCTTGCGGTGTTGCCCTTTTGTGGACTGGTGGAAAAAGGGAACAACGAAATTGCGCCTGGTCATCCTTCTTTCCCAATTCATTGTGGAACTACCAACTAATTATCAGATTTATAGACATACAGTGATTGAATTGTTACTTTAAAAAGCTATCTTGCACGTATATTACTTCAGTTGGTATGCTATGAAAAGTACGATAAAGACTAAAACTAGAAAGGTACCCAATTGCCACCATCTATTCAAAACAAGGGATTTCAAAATCAAGTAAATCACACGGCATGTGATCCATCCATCATGAATAGTACTGTGATTGGGGTTACCATCAACAGGATTGTTGTAGCGTCTGCCTAATATTCTACATAAGCCCCTTTCTAAGTAGCTTGCTTCGTTGTACGGATCCACGATTTCATTCTCTCCGATTTCACCTTCGCCAATAACTTCTCCACTATCAACATTTATTCCATAAAATGCAATATTAGAAACTTCCGTTGAACTAACCAGTAGTAGCCTATCTGTTTCATTTGGAACATGATACCTATCTGAACAATTCAATGTTAGTCCATTATTTGAAATAGAGTCAATGTTGTTGAATGATAGCGTTGTACTCTCAACTTCATGTAGTTGAGGATTTCTTAGAGTAGTAACTCCCGCTTCTGGTTGTTCTTCATTATCGTTCACCTGTTTTGAAATCTGTAATTTTCTGACTTCCATTGAAGAATCAGAAACGTCTCCAACCGTTGCATCATGATAAACCGTTCCATCCACCGAGTGGTTGCCTTCCGATTGGAGGTTGAAAGGATTATAATCTGGTTTCTCCATGGTATCATCATGAACTGCATTATCTGGAACTGAAATATTCTGATTTTGTCTTGCCAAAGTGTCAAATGCAGTCCTAACAACTTTTCGTGGTGATCTTGAATTGCTTGCACCAGACAGCTTTTCTTGTAGCCTCTTTAATGTTGATGACATAGAAGTAGCAGTGGTTGGCCGTTCATTTGAACTATCTGAGGACTTTCCAAACAAAACCATTTGTGATAAGATCAATAATATATTATTTATAGATATGTAGGTAAAGTATTTCACTAATGTTTCAAGCTATCTAAGTAACTTCGGAGTTGGAGAAGTCGACACAAGAGCAAAAGCGAAAAAAAGAGGACCAAGAATTAAAAGGGCACAACAACTAAAAAAAAACTCTATATTGTAATTGAAAAAGACAAACTTATCTCAGGACAATGAACCAAAGTTCCAACAAGACGAGAAGTATACTAACAGCCGAAAATGAAAGCATATAAATCTAAGGTGTATTCATGATACCAAAAAAGTATTACGGTGAATGATACACTATGAGGCAAGTTGTGCTACTAAACTGTGGTGTAACCACCATCGATAACAATGTCTGTACCGGTACAGTATGTGGAAGCATCACTTGCAAGATAAAGATAAGCACCAATCAACTCACTTGGTTTTCCCAGTCTGCCCATTGGAGTTGCAGTCTCCCAAGATCCAACTAGATTCTGAGGCAATTCGTCAACCATATCAGTAGCGATATAACCTGGCGAAACCATATTGACTCTGGCGAATTTGATCCATTCGATAGATAGTGACTTGGCATACATTATCATAGCCGCTTTAGCAGCATTGTATGGAGTTTGATACTGCGGTATGTTAACAATATGGCCAGATATTGAGGTGGTGACTATGAAATTTCCATAACCTTGCTTTCTGAACACCAAACCCAAAGATCTGGCGCATAAATGGACAGCATCAACATCAACATCAAAAATTCGTCTCCATTGTTTATATGCTTCGTCATCATCTTCAATCTGTAAGATGTCACCATCGTTCCATGCAACTCCAGCATTTGCAACAAATATGTCAATCTTACCAAATTTCTTAAGGATATCTTGAGTGGCACCATTGATACTCTTTGGATCTGTGAGTACCACCTGGTATGCTTCACACTCAACCCCATATGTATCTTTGATATACTCAACTTTTTTGGAAACGTCAGAACTGTTGTAATACATGATAACGTTTGCACCAGCACTGGCATAGGCCTCGGTGATTGCCCAGCCGATACCTCTTGAGCCTCCAGTGACAATTGCGACTTTTCCTTTCAATGAAAAAATATCCAAAACTGATTTATGTTGAGTCATTGTTTTTGATTATATATGAATGTTTGTTGTTCTCTACTAAACAATCTGTTTCTAGTAGGACCCTTTTCCCAAATGGACGCCTGCACCGGTATTTATACTAAGAGAGGACTAATCAAAAAAAGATCGGAGATGTGGATTTTGGACAAGCGAGCAATGACGTAACTATGAGCAGGAGGATTGGATTGCACTTGCCTGTTTGGAACAGAGAGATGGAGATAGATGGACACCTGTTATTGTTGATATGAGAATAGTGATCTACACAGAGGCACAACCAGTATGTATATATATATATCTGATGGATCATGTTCAGGAACAGGGGAATTTGCAACAGTTTATATACCGTTGAGACAAGTTGCACCGTGCTCACTTGGGATTCGGGAGTGTTGACTAATTGGGAAGTGCTCCGCTTTCCGGGTTCGCAGTGTGGGGAGAACAAGCAGTGCCATTCATGTTTGACTCGATGTTGATGGTGTCAATAACTCCAGCAGCGTTGTTGAATGGCATTAATATGCTACAGTGTCCAACTATTTATGTTAATATCTGTTCCTTTGAAATGCAAATGCAATAACTGGTGAAATGAAAGAAAATACTTAGGTGGATGATCAGTCGTCTGCTAAGGGCAAAAAAATAGCACCATCGAGGAATGATGAATCAAATCAAGTGACTCTCAGCACATGACCAGGTCAAACATACACACATATATATATATGTATATACAAAGGTGTAACCATTATTAGTGTGGTTTAATTATTTGAATTTAAGATTTGAAAAAAAAAAGTTCGAAGAGTTTCTTCCAAAAATAACATGATCGAAATCACCTGAGCCCAAAGAATGACCCGAGTTACCCAGACAACTTTTTGATCAGATGGTTATTGGGCTTGCCAGTTATTGCCTCATGCGAACAAAAAGTCTATAAAAGTAGCAATAAATCACTTATTCTTAGCATGACGATGGTAAGGTGACTTAGTTCCAGATTACATATAATCAAAATACAATTATTATAATCACTTAAACATGCTATCGATTAAAAACTTAGTCAGAAGAAGACTACCCAACACACTATCAACAGTTGGTAAGCACTCAAAATTATCAATTGATTCTCTGTGTTATGAAGTTACAGATTCTTTGAATAATTTGTATGGTCTCAAGTTCCACAATGCAACTTCAAACCAATGCGTGTTGTACAACCATTGGCTGGATCATCCTGATATTCTATTGAATGCAATCAAGTTGGTTAATGAGGACTACGCTCCTGATGAAACTGTTCCTAAATCAACCACCGATTCGGAATATGTGAATTACCTGAATGATATTATCATCAAGGCAGTTGCATTGACTGGTAAAGAACAACTTCAAAGATTAGAAAAAGATGGTGGAATATTCATTCAAACATTACCAAACCTATGCTATGATACGGATAAGACTGTTGAGTATGCTGAAAAAATCATCACTGAATTTGAAAATCTAGGTGTTCATAAGGATAAGATCACAATCAAAATCCCAACCACTTTTGAATCTATGAAAGCTGCCGAATTATTGAAACAACGTTATGGTATCAAAGTTGTTGCATCTTTGGTTTTCTCGTTAGAACAGGCAATACTGGCAGTTGAAGCCAAATGTGAATACATTGAACTTTACATTGATCCATTAGACTCCCTAATTGACTTGAATCAATACTCGAAAATTCCATATGATCAACATGACGGTTATCAATTAGCTTTGAAGATCCATAACTACATAAGATCACACAATATCAAAGATACAAAATTGATTGTCTCTGGTATAATTGACCTAAACATAGTCTTCAAGTTGGTTGGTGTTGATGAAATTGCTTTGTCTCCATATATGGTTCATAAACTATTGGTAGTTTCTGTGCCTCAAGACCAAGTCTTACCTGCCGAATTGGTTAAATATTTCAAGTTTGAGCCTGTTTCGTATCTTGATGACAAGGATAAGTATTTGGATGCATTTGAAAAAGATGCTGTTGCTTCAGAGAATTTGAGATTTGCTATTCAAAGCTTTGATAACTACGACAACAAGGCAAAAGAACTAATTACTAATTTGTTGGTTGAGACTAATTCTCTTGAGTGATTGAAATGAATTTAGTTCATGCTTGTCATTGTTACCTCAATGAGTTTGTTTTTATTTCCGTCTCACTTCTAATTTTACGACTTATGTTCAATTATTTTTACCAAATTTTCAAAAATTTATAGTCCTATATTATTTTATATTATCTTATGACACATTATTGATAACAGTATTGAATATTTTTAACCAACGATAACTGACATTAAATCTAAACAATCTCTTCCCAAGCACTGTTTCTAAGTTGTCCATCACCTAACCTTTCATGAACAATCTTTGCACTTTCCATTGGTGATTTTCCATAAAATTCACCTTCTTTAATATGTTTCAAAGGATCAGGCAATAGATCTCTAATATCATTGCCGTTTGAATCAATAAACTTATCCCTGGAATCATTTATCTCAACTTCTCTCTTGGATATCTTATTCATCAACTTCAAGAAATTAGAATTTTGAAACTTGCTCGAAGTGTTAGAAGAAACGGAATTTGGAGTGTTGGTCATGGTGTTAAACACCGACTGGGCAATCTGAGCAAAATCTAATTTCTCCTTTTCATCCATTTCAATTTCTTGATTCTCTGGTTCTTCTTCCATCTTGTTACTCTCTGCAAGTTGATACTCTATCTCATTGAACGCAGAATCGAAATCAGTGGAATTTCCAATTATTGGTTCTTGAACCTGCGGTTGATGCTGCTGCTGCTGTTGCTGCTGATATCCTTGATTCATATTCTGCATGAATCTTCTATTCTGTACACCAACTGGATTGGAGTTATATTGAGTTTGCTGAAGTCCGCTGACTTGGGCATTATTTGTCATCAGTTGATTACCCGTATTAAATTCAGATGACCATGAGGAACTATTGACTAAATGCGCATTCTGGGTTTGATCGTTGATCTTTAGCTGTTGGAAATCATTCACCCAACCTTGCTGTTGATTCTGTTGTTGTTGTTGTTGTTGCTGTTGCTGCTGCTGCTGTTGTTGTTGTTGGAATTGTGTAATCTCAAACGCATTTATATTTGGTTGTAAAGTATTCTGGAAAGTACCCTGAATATTACTACTTGCAGCAAAATTCTGAAAATCATTATTCAAACCAGCATCTATACTGTTGATATTATTGAAGGTATTTATCTGTTGTGACTGTTGTTGATACTGACTGCTGTTTGAACCAAGCTGGTTACTTAGAGAATGATCTCGATTGGCATAGGTTGAAAACTTATTTAGAGAGTTATTAACCCCGCAGGAGGCCGGATCAGCTTGAAATATACTCATCGGTAAATTTATTGGTGGATATTTGAGTATATATAGCTCTAAGTAACTTATATCTTGTAATATGAGCAATATAAAAGAAGACAGAAGTACGTTTGCAAACTCAGTTGGTTATAAGTTCACAACGGCAACAATTTTTAGACATTTGCGCAAATTGAGAGTCACTCCAGTGGGGTCCCGGGGATTTTCTTGCCGCTTTCGGACACACAGTTAACATGTGAAAGCCAACTGAATTTGATGAGATGGGTCTTCTTTCAAGGTGGGAGCGTGTCTCTGAAGAGGTGAAGGAGTTCGGAAGTTACTCAGGCATTGGTAGGAAATCTAAGATACAGTATCAGGCAGTATAAAGCAAATCAATTTGCGGGTGAGTGGAAATGGGTGGTGATAGTTGATCAACTATCATCTCTTACTAACGATCAGAAAAGAGAGATGAAAAATTGACAAAAAAAGCAAAAAAATAATGCGGCTTCTGAGGATTGAACTCAGGACCTTCAGATCTTCAGTCTGACGCTCTCCCGACTGAGCTAAACCCGCATCTCTTGATTGGAAATATTGCTGGATCATTATGTCATCATGGTGGGTGGAAATCAATTTTTTTTTTATCGTTATATCTCCTGTAGTTTTCAGTTTTTCGGCGTGAGTAAAGAGGAAGGCGTATCTCTACGCTGCTAATTCTTATTCTATGGCTCATCTGAACTCATTATATCGTTAAAAAAAAGAAAAGCAGAATTTTGCACTATTAAATTGTGTGATTTTCCAAATTTATCCATTAAAAGAACAAAAGCAGCAAACCTGTGAAGAACTTACATCACCGAGATTGAATTAACAAAACATAACAATATCACAAATGTATTAGAATCTAGCAACATGAGCAGAATCACATCCATGATATGAACTAAGTAACTTCTACCGATTGTGTTCCACAAAGTTATGATTTTATTCAGGGAGATAACCTAGTTTTACTCAGTTCAATCAGAATTTTATTGCTCCACAGCAAGCTATCACCAAGTTTCTGGCCTTATGCTTTCATCTAAATGAAAATAAGACACTGCTATTGTTGCCCGAATACGAAACAAAGCAATTGGTTGCGATGTAAGGTTCTGGTATGCTTGAAGCAGAATCAATAGAAATCTAGTTGATTTCTATGTAACTAGATTTCTATTGTAATTACCAAAGAATATCCAATAGTACATGAGAGAGATTTTTCTAAGAGGCAGTAACAGTAGCGTTAGTGAGATTCAATGATATGATTGGCGAAATTCGAGTCATACTCAAATCTCACTCTTGCTCATCAGCACCAGGTTATTCAAATACACCTTCTGACACGTGTCCCCTATTACTAAGAAGACCCTATCAGACTGTATATGGAAATCACCCGGTGTAAAAGAGCAAAGGCGTGACTTGAGTATGAATCGAGATTTCGTATGCTTCTTTGTCAGTCCCAGGAGGTTAACGAGATGCGCTAATTCGTCAGCGGCTCACTCTAATTGCTGTCCTGATCCTTGGGATATTTATACATCATTATTTTATCATCTTTAAATACTTTTTTCTCTATTTACATAGTCCACTCTAGATTCCAACGAACTACCCCAGTCAACCGTTATCATCTAGATTAATATATATTTAGTGTTTTTATCATAACAAGGCCTATCTTGGTTAACTGCCTGTATACCAGGAGAAGGCAGTTCCCTGAAGAAGAACAATGCACTCTGACCATCGTCCATTGCCTGCCACGATAGACCCGTTGACACAAACCCGTCTCTAGCGAGACACAGAATCAGATCACCTTCGTATACAAACATATACAGGATATCCAATAGCACAGATATACTCACGAGGCATAATCCTCCATTTATATCCTAGGTCTGATAATCTTCACCGATGGTTTTTCCTTCTGTCACACCTTTTTTTTGGAAATTTAGAAAGTTCATGCCAGTCTTCAAGAGTTCAGATTTATCTGGCTTTTAGGTTGGTTTTCACCTGTGTCGATACTCTTACATTTCCCTGGTTTCTGACACTTTTGCTTTCATCTTCAATCATTTATTGATTGACTTTCAAAAAAAAAAATTATACCCCAAATTAAAAAATCCGATCTTATATTTGAAAAAGTCATGGAATCAGATAATTCAATAGCAAATCCACCTCCCAAAACGGAGTCTTTAACTCGGTTATTGGGGGAATTACATAAAAACATTAATAAAAAAAAAACATCTCCCAAAACACCAAAAACGATGTCCTCCATTTCATGGACATCCTCTCAAAAAAAATTAAACAAAAAAAATATATCAGCTCTTCAGACATCGAAGAGTCTATTACCTTCTTCCAGAAGGTTCTATCAAACTCACCTCAAAGCAATACTGCTTTGAACTTCCCAGCTATCTACTATGGCAATTTGCCACCCATTTCGTCTACAACAAAAAAAAATAACCTTCAAGGGATTAGAAATGAATCTGGTGATAATGATGTTTCGATGGTACCGATGAAAGGTATGATGATCATGCTGTTATTCAAGCAACTCACGAAAATCGGATATTCATCAAGTGTGTTCAAGTCTGGCATAACAATTTTTAAAGACCATGCTATGCCAGACGTGAATACACTTGGTGAATATCGTGAGCCAGTCCTGTTTGATTATGTATCTCCAATATATGAACCACTATTATTAGTATCATTATTACCACTAGTAGCACCAGTAAATGAAGGGTTTTCTAAGAGGCAGTAACAGTAGTTAGTGAGATGCAATGATATGATTGACGAAATTCGAGTCATACCCAAATCTCACTCTTGCTCATCAGCACCAGGTCATTCAAATACACCTTCTGACACGTGTCCCCTATTACTAAGAAGACCTTATCAGACTGTGTATGGAAATTACCTGGTGTAAAAGAGCAAAGGCGTCACTTGAGTATGAATCGAGATTTCGTATGCTTCTTCTTCTAAACCAGGAAGAGTAACTAAGATACAAAAATGCAAAATTTGGGTGTTGGCCTGTTCTTCAAAACAGATAAAATATCTCTCTTCTCAAACATGGCTGTGCAGATGTGGATACTCTCCAACATACATCTGCCTGCCTCGATAGACCCCCCAGCACAACCCGTACTTACAAGGATAAAATCAAGCAAATTCTTGGATATTTATTTATATTTATGTTAGTGTAACTATCAGAGGAGATTAACTTCTTTCGTGTGAGATCAATAAAATCAAATTAACTTTTAATATAGAGTGGGGGTAGCTGGCTAATTATAAAAAAACTGCAAACTCAAGCTTGAACTGTGATATATGCACCACTAGCACTAGCACTCCAACTCCAAGATTCACAATTTTGGTTTGTTCAATCTTGCAACGTGCTTGTTGAACAGAGCCCTGGCCTTGGCCCAAACTGGAGCAGTTTGTCTCTGAGGCAACTCCATCAAAGCTGGAAGCAAATTATGAGCGAAAAATTCTGAAGCTTCTCTAGGCAACAAAGAAGGCAGCTGATCGATCGAGATGACAGATAGTTTTGGACCATTGGTTGTTTCAACCAAGACAGTTGGTTCAGTAAAACTGGTGACAACGGTATAAACTGGGATAGGGTTGTAGACGTTTGTGGTATCTGCAGAAACATCAACGATCGTTGTCAAATTTCTACCATCTTTATTCAAACTTTCCAAGTTGATAAAAGGAGGAATAGGCTTTGAGAGGTAGATACAATTAATGAAAATATCTGCCTTTGCAATTTCTTCAAATGGACCACCTTTAGCAGTTTCAGCCATATCCCATTTTAGGATATTGGAATCTGGAATCCCAGCTTTTTGACACAAGTCAATTGCACCGGAGCCACATCTACCCAAAGCACCAATAATCAAAACAGTTGGCAATCTCCCAGCTTTTGCAGACGCAGTGACTAGCGATTGGTTAACATGAGAAACCAATAATTCTTCACTAGGGTATGCTGTAACACCAGGTAGATCTTCACTATCAGAATGCAACTGCTTGAACGACCAATCTTCAATACCCAAAGCAGCACCAGCGAAACCAGCATAGAAACCAAAAGCAGCAACTCTTCTACCTTGATCATTTTCCAAAAACTCTATATCATACAAAGTACCATCACCTTTTGGAAATCTGGACAAGACCTCTTCCCAACCAGCTTGATTTTTATAACAGTGAGCGAATTGAATATGCTCATGAACCAATGGAAATGAATCTTCTTCAGGCAGTTCTTTTAAACCAATGATGATTCTTTCAGCTGGAGCACTGACCCATGATCCTTCAGGAACAATTTGGGCACCGGCATCAATATACTCTTCAATTTTGAAGATGGATTGTGATGACTTTTCAACAAATATTTCAAAATCACCAGTGTCTAACAACGATCTGACTGTAGATGGAGGCAGAGCGGCTCTGGCTTCCATAAATTTGGTTTCTGCTCTCAAATGTAAGATGACTTTACCCATTTTAATTATATCTTTGAAGTGTATTTGTGTATACAAAAGGTTGTTATATGATGTTACAGAACCATCTTCAGATATTTCAACTTCAACTTCATTTAATTTGATTATCCTTACCGGTATATATACACCAATTTCTTGCACAGACTCAAGTCCGTGGTTGACGATCCTCGGGGTGACTCAGCACACCTTCGGAGTATCTAATTTTCCGAAATTGTCCGAGGTGACTCACGTCACGTGACCGAGCAAAGAGAAAGGGAATTTTCCCTTTGTCTGTCTGACTTAGCATGGTGTATTCTGGCATCTGAAATTTCCAGATTGACCATATTTTCAATTGATCTGCACAACAAGATATAACTATTGCAAATATGATGTCCAGTATCAATCCTGACTCATCCACATGAAACTCGAGACACAGCAACGACACGAGCACACTCGAACACTCAATTATCCAACTTATAACTAACCAAAGTCCCAACCTGATGCACATCAGTCTTGAAACTCTTAAATGCCACATTCTCAACACAATCACCATCAACCTCAACCTGTTTCAAATCCCCATCTATCCAATCTTTCGGAATCTTACAGTTCTCCATTGCAATAACCAAAACATTGAACGTAAACTCATCAACTTCAGATTTCTTCAAATCGGGCAAGAACGTAATCGATGCTGTAATCTGTCGTATTATCGCCTGAATCTGCTTCTGAACCTGATCATTCTCAACACCAACGTTCGTATTAGCACCATCACTATTTGTATCGTTGTTCAATTGAGTCTGTGCATGGATATCAAACTGCCATTTCTCAACAACCTGCAACGTATCCTTATCAGTAATAGTCAACATCAACTTATTGATCATCCCAGCGTATATCCACCTATGCAACTGTTTCATGATACGACGAATATACTCAATCACTTCATCGTCTATCGAAACCAATAAATTCAAGCCGTATTTCTTGACGATTTTGAAGTCTTCAGGAGGATAGATTCCACGTTGGTATAGTATGGAATGTATACTGAACTCGAAGAAATCCGACACTGTTTTGCATGATCCTTTCAAAGCGAGTTTTGATCTTGTTGGTGGGTCCATTGTGTGTGGGTGTATAACTACAACGAATATGTATGTCAGGTAGAACAAACTGTAAACAAAAAAACAACGGCACGCATTTTTGGGGTTGAAATCTCAATACACTTTTTCCTTTGAGCCAAATTGCACTGCTGATTACAGCGCATTGTAGTTGTTGATGTGAGTTAGCATGCTGAGCTAGATGAAACCACATAAGCATCTACAACATGGTATGTTATGATAATAGATATATGCACATATATATATATATCTAATCCAACCAATGCAATTACTAACGGACCCACGTTTAAACGTATAACGGTACATTCAGCATGGAATCAAGAGAACACAACTAAGCAAGGATGCAAGACAATTAAAAATCGAAAAGGATGCAATCAAGATCACCAAATACACAAAATTAACAGACTCAGTGCTATCTTTCAAACAAGCCAAGAAATACAACGACACAACGTTTGAAATGACTTCGAAACTGCTCGATTTGAATTCGGAGTTGTATACGATCTGGAACTACAGACGTGATATACTCATAGAGTACAAGTTTAAACAGCTGGCTGATGATGATGATGATGCAGATACCACCAAAGATGAAAAACTTCATGAGTTGATTTCCGGCGAGTTGAAGTTTTGTCTGAAGCAGTTATACAAGTATCCCAAGACCTATTGGATTTGGAATCACAGGATATGGTGTTTGTTGGAGGACAAGATGTCGAATTGGAAATTTGAGTTGGAGTTGATTGATAAGTTTTTCCAGGCTGATTCAAGAAATTATCACGTTTGGCAATATCGGAGGTTTATCATTGAGCAATATAAGTTGACTATGGATGATGAATTGGATAAGTTTCAGGTTGAATTTGATGAGTTTAAGTTCACTACAAAGATGATCAATAAGAATATCTCAAATTATTCAGCATGGCACAATAGAACCAAGTTGATTGAGAAGTTATTTGATGAATCATCAACGAAATTGGAGGAAATACCCAAGTTGGATAAAGAGGATGATGAATATTTCAAGATTTTTGTTAATCATGACAAGGCACAATTCTTAACTAAGGAATTGAATTTGGTGAAGACGGCATTTTATACTGATCCGGATGATTCCTCGGTTTGGATTTATTTGAAATGGTTGTTGGGTGAGTTCATATCAAAGGATACCAAGTTGAGTGTGGATAAATGTCGAGAGTTTATCAGTGATACAATCAAGGATATAAAAGAGTTGAATGAGCTTGAGTTTGAAGATAATGGGGTTGAGAATCAATGGTGTTTGAAAACTATAATGTTCCTTGAGAATAGGTTATTGTGTTCAATGGGTGCCAGTGAGAGGGATGAGACGGTATTGGATATTGATAGGATCCGCCACCGGTTAATTGAGCTGGACCCGATGAGAAGAATACGGTACGAAGAGTTTGTAATCAGCAAATGCAAGTGATACACATTTCTTTGCTCTGCCATTCAAATGCATTAAATTGACCCGGTACTAAATCAAAGATATATAGCATGTCGCACTAGTAGCAGTAGTAGTAGTAGTAGTAGTAGTAGTAGCAGCTGTAGCGTGGCTAGAAAGCGAAAGCACGAGCGTCAGCCAATGAGAGTGGACATTACAACACTGTGGCCTGGAAGGAAGGAAGGACGAAAGAGAGATAGAGATGGAGATATAGATAAAGCGAACAATGGAAAACAGGCCCAGCTGAATAGCAACTTGCACTGGCCACTTCTCCCGCAAGACACACCACGCAACACCACGCAACACCACGCACAACTCCAACAAGCCAACACGGCCCACATCTTCTTCTCTTCACTCCAGTTTGTTCTGGCCACTCTGTGCAACACTCGACAAGGCCATCAAACGAACATGAACATGAACATGAGTACGGAAACGAACACGAACTTGAACACGAGCGTGAACAAACGGCTAAACTGCCAGCCCACTGATAAGGGATAAAGAGCAACCAAGATGGTTGTCCGTTTTGCCCACGCAGCAGATCATGAATATCAAAGTCGCCTCATCGCTTACGCAACAAACAACGTCCCAACATACAACTAGACACAACTAGACACAAGTAAATACAAGTAAATACAATCAGATACAATCAGATACAGGTAAGAGTAGCTAGACTCACATCAATATCTTCAACACATCGAGCACACGATACAATGCCCAACAGCCAGCCTCCACCGGGGCATCTCTGGCGTATCCCCATTGTCCACGCCACAATGCTAAGCCCCCTGCGACACACCGATCTGCCCGCGCATCTGCCCGCAGCACAAACTCTGAAGTACCACAAAGAAAACGATCCATATAAATATATAAATATAGAAACTTATATAATGACAAGAAATCCATAGACATATGGACTCCCCAACATTCAGGATGTCTTAATAGCTCTTCTTCACAAAGCGATCCAATCCCACCACCCTCGTTTCCAACTTTTTCTTTATTTCCATCCTCTTTGCTGCTTTGCGTGTGTACTTTCCTCCCTTACCAGCATCCAGCTCTGCCACCAACTCCCCATCCCCCTACACCCATTGACGATACACACCAATGTGGATTGCACCTGTTTCAAAAGAAAAGTTAAAAGACTCATATGTCCTTGTACTATTCACAGTCTGTTCAGCATTGGTACTAATATTACACAACTACTTCAATTGGACCCTGAGCAATGATGAGTCCTTATTGACAATGAGATTGAACTCATTCTTCAAGAGATATCCAATCTCATCAAGAGGTTCAGACCCATTCGATCCATTGGTCACTGACCATCGTTTGGAAAAGTTTTATCCGTATCAAGAATACGATAAAAATGGTAACGTGTATGGAATACCTAAAAGAGTGGTGCAAATGTGGAAGCATAAACCTGGCCATCCGGATTTCCCATATAAAGACCTATACAAACTTTGGATTGATTGGAATCCAAATTATAGTTATCAATTCGATACAAATGAAAACATCATTGAAAGAGTCAAGGATGAATTTAGGGCAACAGTTCCTGAAATTGCTGAAACTTTGGAATTGTTACCAAGTTTAATCTTGAAATCTGACTTCTCAAGATACGTACTACTATTCTTATTTGGTGGAACATACGGTGATTTAGATGTCGTGTTGGAAACTCCACTCGATGAGTGGTTTGACAGTAACAGAAACGTTGGTTTCGCATGCAGCTCCGAAGGTGACTCAAACACATACAGCTGGGGACTACCTAGAAGAAACCAAGTTCAATCATGGACTTTCAGATCCAAACCAAGACACCCAATCTTACGTAAATTGATCTCAACAATAGTAAAGACAACTTTTGAAACAGATGAAAACGGACACGAGGCAAACTACGGTAACATCAAAGGTGAACAAAGATGTATCACAGTTGATATCATGGTCTGGACAGGCCCAGCTGTATTCACAGATGTCATATACGCCCACATTAACTCAATTAAAAATATCAAAATCATAGATACGAATATCCATAGATGGAATTTCGGCGATGAACTAAGAGGTCCAAAAGCTCCTAAAAATGTCCCAATCACTTGGAAAACAGTAACCGGTATCAATGGCCCTGTACTGTTTCAAGATGTTGTTATTTATCCATCGTTTAGTATGAGAGATACAAGAAAGCAAGATGGAGTGGATGTTTTGGTTAGGCATCTTTTCAGTGGTTCTTGGAAACCAAGACGTTGATGATGAAGCTCGTTCTGTATACCTCTGGACAGGTTTTATCTTATAGTTTTACTATTATCATTGCTATTGATTAATTCGAAATGTTATTTATCATACTCACCAATGGAAAGCTATCGATAATATTGCCTAAGTGCCAAAACAAAATGTAGATTACGGTTGATGAGTAAGGCGAGTAGTAAACTTAACCATGTACATCAAATAGACCCCTTCCTCTGAATTTCCAAGTCCTTGAACAATATTGAGCTACCAGCATAACAAACTGATGCTCAAAACCTTCAACTATTTCTTCCAAAGCGATTGTATCTCAGAAAAATTGGTTTCTAGCAGTGTGATTGACTTCTTGCTACCTGTGCCATACCATGATATATCACCATTTTCCTCTTTATCTACAAACTTGAAATTAATCTCATCTTAGCATCACAAGTTAGCAATGTGCAAATGTGTTGCTGCTATATGCAGACCAACATCCATTACGGCTCGATGATCTGCTCAGCCATAGCACATCGCTACACTACTCTTCTCGTGGGGATATCCCTGATTATAAATTCATTAAATTTTGGTATACACTATTTATTCTTCTCTGAAAGCTTCATCGGTATATATCCTTCTATTGTACAAGAATCTAAGAGATCCAATCTTTGTAATCTCGGTATCTCGAGGCTTGAAAAACACATCTTGATTCAAGTTAGATTCAGCTGTCAACTTATCATAACTATTCAATCTTCCAGACTCTTTTTCACCATGCTCGATTTTCAAATTGATCAACGTATCATTCATATTTTTCGACTCAATTTCCAACTCCAGCAAACATCTTTGGATAAACGACCAATCATAATTATGGATATAAAATTCAAGCAGCTCATTCACACCAAGGTTGATCTTACCGTAGTGGATCTTCACACCACCCAACTTTCTAAAATCAACAGAGACTTTATCCTGTTGTAGTTCGTTCCATATATACAATCCTAATTCAATGGCAATCATCGCGTTGGTATGGGCAGGCAACTGCAACGTTAACTCAGTAAGGTACAAATCATTGGTAATCGACCATATCAAGAGACAAAGACGTCTATCAAACTCATAAAATTTCACAAATTTAATGACAAAACTCTCAACTGAATAACTTCTAAAATCAAAAGACTCAATCTCCATCAATTTCCTCTCCAAATTCAAAATTCTTCGACGTTGGTCATCAACATCACCAGCAGTACTCGACACCACACCTTGAATCTTATTCGACTCAGATATGAAAACGGTCAATTTCTTAATATAGTCATTCAACTTACAAGCAACGAACAACGAAGCCAACGCAATCTCAATATTCGAATTCAAATATTTTTTGAAATTATCACAGCAGAGGTAAAACCTCTGATAGTAAAAACAAGCATCCTGTAATATCCGACTAGGCAACTTCAAAACCCTAACCATCTCAATCAAATACTGGAAAGATTCTCTCTTTGTGGTCCGATACGTTGTTGAAAGCTGGTCTTCTTGTTTGATTGAGTTTTTGAACATGTATGAGATCTCTGCTCTTGATAGAAATGGTTTTGCAAGTTGAACATAGTTATGCGATATCACTGGGGTGTTCGATGAGCTCGAAAGCAAAGGTGAGTCATGCAGTTGTGGTGGCATTTTAAGGGCGTCTCTGAATGAATCTGTGTCTCTGGATAGACTCTGTTGATGTATATATAATATGTATACAAGCTCACTGAAAAGGGTACTCGTTCCGGTGTTCATCCCACTGGTGGTTCATTTACATTACATGTTGGTCTTCCAAGCAAGAAAATTCATCTTCTCGTTCACGTCGATCGACGCAGTCAATGTGAGGCTGATGCGACGACGCGACGGTGTGGGGAGAGAGGGCGGAGTGTTCCCAGTTGGGGAACATATCCGCAGGGGGTTCGGAATTCCTGTCTGTTTCGAAAGACGGAAAGAGTACTTTATGGAGTTTGTCACTTCACCGATATCCTCTTGGGAAAGGGTTTGAGGGGTAATTGGGCGGTATATAAAGGGTGGGTAAATATCCTGTAACTGAACAAAATGATGGTGTTCACAAGGAGGAAATTGCTTTCTTGTTGTGCACTAGCTTATAACAGTACAAAATGACATCCAAAGCAAGACCAGATTCCCTCTTTGATGAGTTGGCAAAATACTCAGCCATGTCCTTGGACACAATGGATGAAGAAGACTCCAGATATTTCAAAGAGGCATATGAAGTTGAATTCTTGAATGCAACTTCAAACCAAGCCATCAATTTCAACAATTGGATGAAACACCCACAGGTGATCCTAGAAGCTTATGTGTTAACCAAATCGGCCTTTGAAAATGAAAAGAAACCTATTCCGGAATCTTCATCGGATTCAGGATATCTTGAATTTGTGGATCAGATCATCATTTATGCAATTGCAATCTCGGGTAGAAACCAATTGAAACATATCAAAGGCAGAGTGTTATCTCAAGTCAGACCATCTTTGATTCATGATTCAGATGCAATTTTCAAATATGCCAAGTCAATAATCAAAGCTTATGAGGATATGGGAGTTGATAGATCAAATGTTATCATCAAGATTCCAGTCACCTGGGAAGCAATGCAAGCTGCAAAACAATTGAAACTTGAAAATATCAGCTCATTAGGAACCGTTGTGCATTCTTTAGAACAAGGTGTTTTGGCAGCTGAGGCAGGATGTGAGGTGATTTCCCCGTATGTTGATGAACTAGAAGCGAACTTGGATCCATCAGTTTATGTCAAATCCGACATCTTCGAAAACTACGGATACCAAGAAACTGTTAAGATACACAAGTACTACAGGGCACACAATGTCAGTACAAAGATTTGCATTGCTGCCATGATTGGTGTCAATACAATGATCTACTCTTCAGGTGTTGACGAGATGACTGTGCCAGTTGTTACTTTGCACAAGGTTTTGAATTCCACTGCACCAAAAGATGTGGAATTGCCATATTTGAAGAGTACTTACACAATCGAAGAAGCTGGACCAAAACTATCCTTTTTCAATGATAAAGATACCTACTACTCCATATTAGACAAAAATCCAACTGCCCTTAAAAGAATCGATTTTGCTGTGAAGACATTCGATTCTTTTGATAAGAAAGCGTTTTCATTGATTAAAAATACCTTACTAGAGTTTGACTTGATCAAAAATTGATAAATTGATCAGGTACCACCCAAATCATCAACCAATCTTAAGCTTGGCTCAATATGGCCTATTGGTTGCTGTTTATGTCTATGACTTTATGCAATTTATTACATTTCCTTCAAAATATACAAGTAACTATCACTAGATCATAAATCAAACCTCTTTGTAAATGAAGTAGTCTGTGGGTTGATGCACAATTCATAAGCAGTTGTTTCAAACTCACTTGCTGTCTTTAAGAACTCAGAAGCTTTGAATAATTCAATGTATTTCTCAACATCTGTCTTTCTCAGAGAATCATATTCCTTCTTAATAGAATCAATCTCTGGACGAAGCTCATGTATCAGTTCTTGTGGATTCATTAATTGATGGTAGTTGAGCCCTTGAATCAAGCCATGATGCTTTGATAAAACTTTCAATATGGAGATGTATTCCGGATCGTAAGTTACAAAATCAGTATCGTAATCTTTGTTTGTCTTTTCGATGGTTCTCAACTCTAGATATCTTCTTCTATTCAAACATTTATCCAACGCAAGAAATTCTGTTGGATTTAATTTCTTCTCTGTATTATCAGTACGAGTTTCATCATCGGAAAGGTCAATATCCAACTTTATTTCATCAGAAAGGTCACTATCGAACTTTTTTTCATCGAAGAGGTCAACATCTAACTTTATTTCGTCGTTATCGTTATTTTTAATAGTTCCATCAACCTTTTCTTCTTCTTCTTCTTCAAGATTCAATTCAATTTCATCATCATTTTTGCCCATCTCACCCGATTCAAGTTCCGCTTCTTCGATACCGAGTACGAGCTCATCGTTGTTGATACTATCACCGTATGACTTACCCCCATCAACTTTCAGTTTCTTGGTCAAATAGTCAGCTGGCACCACATCACTTGTTCTTCTCTTTGATTTATCCTCACTATCCCAAACAACCTCCGCAGTGAACCTCACATGCAAATGTGCGCTAAACCATGATTTTGGCTTAAGATGTTTCAAAAGTTCTTCGTTGTAAGGCGAACCCAATTCACCTTTTTCCACATCTGCTCTAAAAAATGGTTTCATCTTCAACAGCTTCTGCTTATCTCCAAAACTTGTAATATTAGTAGGCCAATCATGTGATAACACCACCGAATCATTACACTCATCCAACAATCGAAGCTTGATATAGTCATCTTTTCTATAGTGATATATTGATCGGATGGACCCATCATTAAAAGGCAATCTAATCGGCTCCGGTCTCAACCTCATGAAATTCGACCTGTTATAAATCCCAGACCAGCCCACTATTCTCAAGCCTTTATACCATATCACACCAGACCGACCAAGATAATAAATATTAGGTGCAACAAAACCTCCATATTTCAATTCCTCAAGGTAGTTCGAAGCCTCGTGATTCCCACCAATGAACACCGTGAACACAGGAGCTTTTTTCACACCGGTGTAATAATCCTGGAAATCTCCAAGACTTCTGTATTTTACCGGAGCAGCCAAACAGTTCATATCCGCTTCGTTTCTAATGCTTTGAAAATCACCACAGATCAAAAGTAGTTCTGCATCGTTTGGTACTGATCGGTACATCTGATCGAGCATACCGTGGCAGCATCCACCAATTGCAACTTTCAGAGAGTTGGATGCATCTAATGGGCTATTCGATATAACCATATTCTGTTTGAGATCTTGATAATGTGTGTATCTGTAGTGCAATGTTCAATGACTTACAAGGAACAGTAACACACAAATCAGACAATTCTTTTCTCTTCAATTTGACCGCGATTGAGATGTGGCTGAGATGAGGCTCAATGGATCTGACCTGTTGACCTAATTATAGAGAGAGAAAGCAGTAAGGGAGTGATTATAATGCGATATCTACCACAGGTGGGAATATTTATGGTGAATTCGTATGAAATTTTCAAAAGCTATGACATTTTTGCAGTTTCCAAGCTCACCGACATTATACTAACTGCAGGGGAGAGGATGAACACAGCGCAATACAAAATAATACATACTACATACTACATGCTACCTCACCAATATGTTTGTGACAAATCAGATAAAATTAAATTAGGTAGTTGGAGAAAAGCAAAATAAAACAAATTAGAAAAAGTATTCAAATCAAGAAAAACAGAGTCTTGTCACAAAGACAGAAAATTAAGACTTAAAACTTGGAAAAGTCAGGAGAATTCGAAATAAAATAAACAAAAAAACAAACAAAGAAGCTTTTATCAATTTGTTGCTGAATTAAGCCCATTGTCAGTATTGGTGTGTAGCCTATTATTAACTTTTCTAGGGTCGTGAAATTCTTTCACATGTCTTAGATACTTCAATAGTCGATGATCATGATCACCGCCAACTTTGTATCTCTTCATAGCAATATACACCGAATTGTCTTCATCCTGTGGACAATAGGCACACTTAGCAACTTCAATAGGCTGTGCTTGTTCAGCATCATCTGGACAGTAAGCCCATCTTCTATCACTTGGTTCTCTAACCAAAGTACCATCTGAAAATACTCCATGGTATTGAATAAGATGGTGCAAGTAGTTTGAATCGTTTCTCTTGAAGAAGATAGCATCCAAAGTAACTTCATCGAGTGATAAAACTGGACAATATGGACACATTGCAAGATTTCCTTCACCTGCATCCTTCTTTCTACGACTCTTTTCGTTCTTCTTACGTCTTGTTCTCTTTATCTTTCGATGCTCACCTGCAATTAGCTTCTTGTTAACGGAAGGCTCATAATGGTTCATTGAAATATGACCCGAGTAAGTGTAAAATTGACTCCTGAACAGGATGTGCTGAACCTCAATATGGTTTCTAACTCTAAATGAGCTCAAACTGGCCAATGGCGGCAATGGCTCAGATTCTTCAATTGGTTGCAAGATATAATCAATAAACTTCAAATCTTGACTTAAACTTCTTGTGACTTGTGATGATTGATTATTATTTTTTCTAACAGTTTTATTGTTTCTATCAATATCATGATGATAATTATTCATCATAATTTGAGCTCTAATTTCTTTAATTTTCTCCGCTTCATCAGGGGAGCTGTTGACCAATGTCAACGTGTCAGAACTAAAACTAGCTGATCTGTCAGACTCAAGCACCCCCTCTCCCTTTCCCTTTCCATTTCCCTCTCCATTTATCTCTTCACCTCCCTCTTCCTCTTCCTTTTTGGTGTAGTAATAACTGTCATAAGTATAGTTATTAGGTATGGTAGGTATGGTAAGATCAGGGTACCCTTGGAAAGGTTCTGATATGTGCTGGTCATGATGTTGAATAAGCTCATCTTCAAAATGTTGAGGAATCATTTCGGAAGCCTGATTCACAAATGTATACAATTCAGAGTTCAAGTCTTCATTGAGTTTTCTAGAGTTCATATCATAACCGTCCCACATAAATGCGTCGTTCCCATTTTGGGACGAATCAAACCTATCATCCGACATGATCTAAAATTCGGCAAAGTATATAAAAAACGAAAGTGGTGTGCCTTGAATTGAAAATTGATGGGAATCTTGAATGACATCCTTTTTCTTCCAAGAGAGGAATATGCAAATTAGATAAATAACAAAACCTTCCATTTATACATAACCAATGGTAATTCTTGAAAGGGGTGAAAAATAGGAGAAACCAGTTGCAGAAAATAAAAATCAAATAGCATCCTTCCAAACAGATAATTTCTCGTTATTTCTTTTGAAGCTTGGGCAATCACTCATTAGCAGAAACATCAGGAATAAGGTTAAATTAGGCAGTCCAAAGAGATTAACTGCAAATGCATCATACCTCTACCATCTTTGGTATGACGTAGAAAAAGGATAAACACCACTTCCCCTTTCACCATTCAAGAGCAAATACCATGGGAGCTCCTCTTAATAAGGCGGTGCATTATAGCCACACGTAACTGATTACGTAAACACTGCTAGTTTTTAGATTTTTTTTCTTTTGCGAAATTTTTTTAAATTTTTTTTTATCAATTTTTCTTAAGTAATTTTTCAGAAGGAAACTGATTTGATACACTTTGTCTATCTTGCCAGATATATATACAAACTAACACATAGCTAGTATCCAAACAATGGCTGTTAAACAGAAGACATTCAATAAGAGACCAGCTGAATCTGCTCAAAGATCAGCAGGCGCAAAGAAAGCCAAGTTCCAATCAAAGGTCGATGCTGCTCCATCATCTGACGAAGATGAGGCCAGCTCTGCTTCTGAAGCTGAATCAAACTCTGAATCTGAAGAAGACAGAGAATTAGATAGTGTTTCCGAAGAAGAAGAATCCGAAGATGAACTTGATAACACCGATAAGAAATCTACAACCATCGAAGAAGAAGGAATTGAAGAAGAATCATTAGAAGGAGAAGATGATAACGAAAAGGAAATCGACGAAAATAAACAATCTTCAAAAGAAAAGCACGAAGAACAAAAGAAGTTACTTAACGAGAGAAAATTGAAGAGAAAGTCAGGTATCGAAGTGCAAAGAATTAAGAAATTATGGGAAAAATTAAGAGTCAAGAATCCTCCTCTTCCAAAGGAAATCAGAGATAAATTATGTGATGAAATCTGGGATCTATGTAAAGATGTCATTGGTGATTTGGTTCTAAAGCATGATGCATCAAGATGTATTCAAACTTTGATTAAATATTCATCAAAGGACAGAAGAGACGCAGTTTGTCAAGCTTTAAAAACCCACTACTACAACTTGGCCACTTCTGCTTATGGTAAATACTTGTTGATTAAACTATTACATTATGGATCTAAAGAATCTAGAGAATTGATCTTGAATGAATTACACGGAAA
>JAJMFV010000015.1:0-51610 GCA_030568425.1 Ambrosiozyma llanquihuensis | reverse complement strand
ATAGGTTCGATGGTTCCTTGGTTACTGGAGATGAACTGAAAGAGTTCATCAGACCACAGTTGGATGCGCATAATATCATCAGACCAAGATACTTGTTGTCCGAATATACACCCTCATTACTTGAGATTTCGTTTGACACTATAGAGAAACTGATGAAAGAAAGAGAAAGAGAATCCAGACGTAAGAAGAGAGGTCAAACCAGAGTTGGTAGAAGAGGTGGTGTTGTCTTACCGGATCTACACGACTTGCCAAAGACGTTGAGAACCCCAATTCCAAACAAAGTGTTGCCCGGTGGAATCAACCTCAGTGAGGAGAATAAAGAGTATTTGGAGTATCCGATTAGCGTGGATATCCCAATGAGACAGTTGCACGATTGGGAAGAGCATAAGAAAAAGCAAGAGGAGTTGAGATTGAAGAGACTGAGAGATATTGCTGCTGAGCAGCAAGCCATTGCCCTGGGCTTGAGCGAGAAGAAAGTCACTTACCAACACGAATATGGCAGCTCTCTGATTGTGAAGATCCAACTGAACAAGAAAAGGAAGCTCGTCACGGAAACACCGCCGTCCACTTCATCAGGAAATGGGTTTGCTCACTTGTCCTCCGTGTGATCTGATGTGTGTGTGGCGCGTGCATATTTTCAAAAGAGGCGTTTGGGGCGCAGTTAGCTGTGCTGTTCTCGTTTCTGTTTTTCGCCATTGGGGCAGCTTTGTATTTCTAATTGACTTGTGTATCTTTATCCACCGTAGCTTGTCTGGGCAGTCAGTACTGGTAGTATCGTATCATCACACTGTTATTTGGTTGTATCATATAACGCATTTTGCCCCTTTTTGCATTTCATCTGTTGAATTTACCACGCTGAGTTTACAGGATCGTTGTTATCCTCTCGATACCCCAATTTGGACCCTTTTTATTTGCTTCAAGATCAAAGACTACACATATACATAGAAAAAAAGAAAGAAATAGAACTACAACTATGTCTTATCAAAAGGTATGCCACTTATACATATTCAGCAACTTATTGTCGTGAAATTTCACTCGTCTTCTCATTCACGGGAACCCACCGGGGTATGAAACCACACGAAACGAAAATGACAATGGGTGACAGCTGCAAGTCCCGGAATTGAGTGGGTGATGATCGTGATACATAATTGGAGAATTTTGAACATAGTTTCAAATACTAACATAACGTTTTGCCTACTTTTCATTTATATAGCTTAAGACTAATAATATTGCTGATATAGAGATGAACACCTTGACTAGTCATTTAATGTCACACGATTCAGGCGAAAATGAAAACATACTACTTTCTTCATTTGAAGACACAAACAACAAGACTCAGATATATTCACATGACACAAACAACTCCTCAGAAACAGAGGAGTTCTTGACTCCTATCACAACTTCAGATGACAGATTAAGACCCGCAAACATATCATCAATGAACCGTAATGCTGGTACCACGAGCGCTAACAATAACAACGACACGAATTCTTCAAACGATAATACCAATAACAACGACACAATCAATCTAGCAACTAGATTAGAAAATGAAATTAGCCAAATTGAAGATGACCACCATCAACGAACAGGACTTGAATCATCAACCACCACGGAAGTTCATACTTTGAATACTACCAACCAAACACTATTAGAGAGATTCAAGAATAATGCAAGATACACATGGTTTAATGCCCCATTGTTGAGATTTTTCCATAAAGACAATAGATACTCATCATTAACTGGTGCCGATTCACATAATTCAACCCGTATAATTGGTGAGAACAATGATGGTGTCTTCAGTAACATGTCAGCCAAGCCAACTGTTTCTCTGGGTGATGCCAACATCAACAACACAAGATTACCAACGTATGACGAAGTTCTTGTTGATCCAACTCCACCATATTGGGAAGCCGCCATCATGGCTGGTTACGATGATGAAATCTTTATTGAAGGATTACCCGTTGGTAACTTGTTGAATTTTTTCTGGAATATGATGGTTTCAATATCTTTTCAATTTGTTGGGTTTGTCATTACTTATCTACTACACACTTCACATGCTGCCAAAAATGGATCTCAAGCCGGTTTAGGTTTCACTTTGATCACTTATGGACTGAGCACCTTACCACTTGGTTCCTACAGTGGAACCAAAGGTGATGGTGATGATGGAATCAATGAACATAAATTCGAGCCTAACTCACCAAATTCAATCGATGTTGACCATTCAGTGTCACTGGATGGCTCGATAGATGAATATAGCTCAAATTTGATGCCTGTGAATGATGCAGCTTCAGCAGCAGCGACAGCAACTACAACTACAGCAGCACATACCTCATCGTCGTTTGCTGATAGCCCGTTTTTTTCGTATGCGTTGATTGCATTGGGTGTTTTCATCATGGGTAAGGCTTTTATTGATTATCTAAAAGCTAGAAGAAAGGAAAGGGCAATGATGAGTCCTCAAACTGGCCCACCTGCGGAAGTGTAAATGATGCACTCATATCATTTTAGAAAAAGTCCAGGAAGTGATTTTTTTGTTTTTGTTGTTCTAAATTGTTACAATATGTTTCTTGTTTTTTGGTAAGGGTGAAACATCATAGTGAGAAGGAGCTAAGTTGAGTTATGTATATAAGTACTGTAACATTTATTTAGTGTGACTTTATAATTCTGTTTCTCTTTCTTTTGTTACGATTATTTAATTCTAATTTTAATGGCCACTGCGTTATACATATGTAATGACGTTTTTCATTTTATATTTCAATAACTAATATACTATAGTTTATGCATAAATTACGAGAAAAACTGATACAAACATGCAATACAAGAATCTGTTGGGATAGAAAGTGAAAGAAAGACACACACGCACAAAACCAAAACCAACTAACCTAAGACAATCAACATCTTTTCATAAATGGTGAACACAATACCACCAGACAATATCAATCTACCCAATCTTGGAGTGGCACCTTTCCAAAATGTCATCAACCCTTCATTTTTGAAGATCTTTCTGAAACAATCAAAAGTACCAGTGTACAACTCACTAGCACCCAAAGACTGCATTCTGGTCTTGACAGTATCAATAGGCATGGTTGAATAAACAGTAACAATACCTGCAAACGCACCCAACATGAAGGTTGAACCAGTAGAAAGCGGTTCATTCGGCTTCAAACCTTGTGCCTGTTGAATGACACCCTTGATTGAATTATATGACCCTAATCTAACTGCTGAATTAGCACCTTGTCTCATAGCAACGGGCAACAAACCTTGATACAATCCTTTGAAACCTAAATCGTTGATCAATCTGAACGTTCCATAATTGTTCTGGTATTTCGGCTTGCTTGTCTGTCTGTCATCGATCATTGCTGTCTTGATCGCTTCAGCAGGCGTCACTGCCACAACGGACTCTAATAAACCGGCACCTAAACCAGCAAGCACACCTCTTGGACCGGACAACTTGCCGTCTTTATCACTCAATGCTTTCTTGATCGCATCGAAACCTAAGAATCTAACTGAGGCCTTTGCTGTGTTACCGATGACGAAAGCTGGACATCCGACGTACAAGCTTGAAACACCTTGTGTTCTGGCAACGTTGTAGATCAAAACTAATGGGTTTCTGGATGCCGTGCTTGATTTGGAAACCAATTGTAATCTTGTCTTTGCGAATTCAAATGGATAGGTTACCACTCCTTCAACGGCACCTGCCACACCTCCTGCTATGAACGATTTAACTGGATCTGGTTTCTTGATCTCTTCTGTCTTGGACATGATGTTGTTATGGGTGATTACAGTGTATGTAAGTATAAGTTTGATATTTTTGGGGGGTAGTATAGTGTGATTAAAAACCAGTGTCCTTCAAATCTTGAAAAATTCCCCAAGCAAAAAAATCTCGCCGGTAACGGAACAGCCCCATAAAAAAACACAAAGTACGGAAACTAAATTTCGTTACTTTAATCGCAGTTAATGATATTAGTTTTGATTACCTTTTTTATATACGGTTTGTAGGTGGTTAATATACACATCAGTCAGCATCACTGGCTATTTCATCGAACATATCTTCATCGATATCATCTTCATCTTCAATATCCTCGAACTCATCAACGCTTGCAGATGCTGGAGCTGGTGCAGCAGTGGAGGTGTTACCGGTCGTACCATTTTTATCATCTCCGTTCTTGTTACTATGGACATCAGCATCAGTAACTGACACTGAAACAGTAGCCTTGTCATCACCATTTGTTTTTCTCGAGTCTTCGTCATCTTGGAACATTGCCTCGTCGATATCATCTTCATCAAAAGCTTCGAATTCGTCATCATCGATATCTTCATCCTCGTCATCTTCTTCAGCTTCTTCTTCGGCATCTTCCTGTGCTTGTCTTTGTCTTAGTTGTGTGTAGTATGCTGTCAATGCATCCATTTCCTCTGCTGTTTCTGTATTATTTGCATTTGATTTATTATTTGTAGTTGAATCGTCATTGTTTTCGGATTTGATTTTGTTAGTGGCGTCATTATTATTTTCAGCATCAGGTTCTTGCTTGACCTTTCCATCTGCATCAGTTGCGCCTTCTTCTCCTTCACCTTCTTTCTTTTCATCAGCCTCTTCAGCCTCCTCTTCCTCCTCCTCGTCATCATCTTTACCATCCAGTTTACCCAAAGCCTGTTGACCAACGGTACTTTCACTGTGCCAGGAGGGCAAAGCGTTTTGTCTCAATTTTTCATTCTTTGCATCCTTCAATTCCAACTCACGACGTTTCAAGTCCTCTTCATCAGCTGTGATTTCCACATTGACAGTAGCTTGAGATTTCTTGTAGTAGTTACCATTTGCTCTTTCTCTTGCCAAGAGTTCTTTTTCCTTTCTTGATAATTTGGCACCACCTTTATTGAACACGGAGTAACTTGCCAATGAATTTGAAAAAGCTGGAACGTGTTTAATTAGGGAACTTTCGAAATTGTTATCTTCGATTCTCAGATTATCCAACATTTTCAAAGTGGCAATGATTGGACCGATTTGGTTCATCAACAGTGCCATCTTGTCTTGGCCTTCCTGTTCTATTTTCACGTTGGATTCATCTTCAATTAGTTCACCACCACATAAATTACAAATGAAGCTTTGCATATCTTCACTAGTCATCGAAGGCACATCCAACAATGAATATTTGGAGTGACAAAGAGGACATATGTAACCATTAGCTTCACCTTGGTTACCCATTTGATCTCTAACGTATTTCACCAACAAGTAAATCTTGTATCTGATGGAGTCTATAACCTCGATGAAATGGATAAAGTAGTATGTTCTAGTAACCAATCTGAATTGGGAGGAACCAGAACCTATCCCACTGTGTTCCTTTTGCGTGAACGAAGTGATAAGTCGGTCTTCAATGAGCTTGTTTATGAATGATCTGAAGGATTTCTTGTACATGCAGATCAACTTGATCAAGTCTTCTTCGTATAATACAGAGTGGAATAGTAACGATTCAACGATTAGGACACACTGATGAGGATAGAACGCTCTCACCACCAACCGAAGCAGGTCCGAGCTTGCAATGTCTGCATTTTTTGATTGATTTGACATGATGAGTACTATCCAATGAGCTGTATGGCTGAGATGGTTGATTGGTCCGAGTTGGATGTCGACTCGACTGCAATGGCGTCTCTCTCTCTTTGCCATAACCTGTATGGCATTTTGAGATTTATATATCAGAGAGTGAATAATAATGAATATAGGTGGTGCACGGATGCAGAAATACACGGGTACCAGAATCGACGCGTCGATCGAGTCAGAGAGAGAGAGGCGGGTAATCCCTGATATAAACGCAGCGAAATTGCGACAGCGAAAAGAGAAACAGAAAAGAGAAAAGAGAAAGTGGAATCAGAAATTGTTGTTTGTTGCATTTGGTGATTGATACCAATCTTCTTATATCACCAGTACCATACAAGAGGTTGACCTATTCTTACCGTTGCTCAATATTCAATTCTAGACACCTGTCCTTGCACACGCACACGCACAAGCCCTGTCGAATTGTATATAGTATCAAAACAACAACAACTACATCTTTACAACCAGTTTACAGGAATACAATACAGCCCTCAACCCAACCTTACATCCATCCATCTTGCCCGTCTTCATTGCATTGTATATCATCCACAATACAATCAAAAGACTGTCCATTACACTCACTAGCATTTATCCAGTGAGCTTCAAGTCTGCCAACTAGCGTACCGTTATCATCACAAACCCGCTTGGTGACTGTTCCCCTTTCGTTCACTTTTTATTCTTCGACGCTGTTTTCTTTGTGCCCTCCGCCAAAAAAAAAAATCTCAAAAAAAACACACACAGAACACAAAGTTGAATCTGATATAACTAATTCATATCATCTTGTTCTATTGAGTTATTATATATCTTGAATAATTGTTAGGTTATCTTCAAAAATTCTAAGATTTTGAGAAGTTTATAGCCAATTAATAAGCCATCCATTTCCCTAATCACCGTCATCAAATTGACCAAAAAATAATTAATTTCATTCATACATACTCACATACACAACAAAATGATGCCTGATACAGAGAAAAATCAAATCCCTGAACAACCAGAATTCCTAACCTATTCTTCATTCCCTTCTGGTAAACATGAAGGTAAGACCCATTTCATCATCGTTGGTGCTGGTATCATCGGTGTTTGTATAGCGTTTTACTTGACTAGACATCCTAATTTCGACCCAGAAAAACATTACATCACAATCTTGGAGTCAAAGAGAGTTGCAGGTGGTGCCTCTGGTAAAGCTGGTGGTTTGTTGGCACTTTGGGCTTTCCCACAACAGATTGTTCCATTGAGTTTCCAATTGCATCAAGAATTATCCAATGAATTCAATGGAGAATCGGAATGGGGTTATAGAAAATTGACAACAATTAGTGTTGAAGGTGATATCTCAGATAACAACAAGACTGGCACTTCACTAAGTAATATTGCCAATACTCTTAACAACAACAACTCAGGTAAACCAATAACCAATAATGACCTCACAGAAAATATAATAAACGATGATCATGGTGATGGTGAGGATGAGGAAACAGATACAGTTAGTGAACTAACAGATAACACAGCATCAGCAGCATCTCCATCATCTTCATCATCAACTTCAACAGCATCAACACCTGCTGCATCATCAACCCCATCTAGAGGTAAACCTTTAGGTAAGACAACAAGAATCAAGAAGAATTCCATTGCCATTGATTCAGAAACTTCATTGAGTACACCAAATTTACCAAAAGATTTAACTTGGTTAAATAAAAACGTTATCAAGGATTGGAGTCAGTTGGGTAATGAATCCACAACTGCTCAAGTTCATCCTTATCAATTTACAACTTTTATATTGAAACAATGCATTGCAACTGGTTGTGTTGAATTGGTCATTGGTAAAGTTGATGATATAGTAATTGATGAAGATGGTGGTGATTGTAAAGGTGTCTTTTATTATCCTTCAAGTGCCCAATTTGATAATCAAAAGCAAAAGGAAAAAATCGAATTGTATGGTGATAAGGTGATAATGGCAATTGGTCCATGGACTTCTAAGATTTTACCTGATTGTCCAATTTCAGGTTTAAGAGCACATGCAATTACAATTCAACCAAAGGAAGTTAGTGAGGTTTCTCCTTATGCTGTCTTTACTGAATTAAAATTGAATCCAACCAAATATGTTTCACCAGAAATTTATGCTAGAAAAGATGAAGTTTATGTTTGTGGTGAAGGTGATTCTTCTGTTTTGATACCTGAAACAACAGATGATGTTGAAATAGTAACTGAAAAATGTGATGAATTATTCAAATATGTTTCCAAAATCAGTGATAATTTATTATTTGGAAAAGTGTTAAAGAGACAAGCTTGTTATTTACCAGTTTTGGATATCCCATCAAGTTCTGGTCCATTGATAGGTGAGACAAATGTTGAGAATTTATATCTTGCATCTGGCCATTCATGTTGGGGTATTAACAATGCACCAGCTACAGGTTTATTGATCAGTGAGATGTTACTTGATGGTGAAGCCAAGAGTTGTGATATCAGTGCATTAAATCCATCATTATATTTTGATGCTTCATTAGTTTATGATGATGAAAGTGAAGAGGATGAAGAAGATGAAGAAGAAGAAGAGGAGGATGATGATGATGAAGAGGATGATGAAGATGAAAGTGAATATGATAGTGAAGAAGAAGAAAGTGATTAGAAAAGAAGAGAAAAAAAATTGTATATGAATTGATGAGAGATGTTTTTGGTATGATTTTTTATTTTTGTTCTTTTCATGTTGTTTTTGATTTTGATTTTGATTTCATTGTTCTTTTGTTGGTTTTTTTTTTGTTTTTAAATATTCATACCGGTTGTGATTACCTTATAACCATTTGATTTTGAATTTTTCTTATGTTATTGTTGTTTTATTTTTCTTTTTGTCATTCATCTTATTCCATTTCTTCTTCTTCTTCCTTGGGGGTGTTATCATGCTTTTGCTTTCATGATAACCATACTATAATCATTCTATATCTAGCTTCATTTGTTTTTCATTTTTTCTTCCACTTTATCCATACAACCTGATTCTTTTGCACTACTATTCTCTATACTCCCACTCTTTCTTTTACCTTTTGTCCCCCATCTGTTAGCATCATTATCAAGTCTGAAGCTTGTGTTGATTCAAAGTTTCTTTCTTTTCTTTTCATTTTGTTATTATTTATATACGATACGGACTCATATTTACCTTTTTTCTGATTTTCTGATTTTCTGATCCTTTGTTTTCTGTCTTTTCATTTTGATAACTCCTTTCTTTCTTGTTTATTCTTGTTTATTCCTGTTTATTCCTGTTTATTCCTGTTTATTCCTGTGAAATACAAGTTGAATAATAGTCAAATTTTACTGCGCCTCCCGCGCCCCGTGCTGTGCCGCCCTTGCTGTGCCTCGTGCCCGTGTTTCTGCGATGGCAGAGGCAATTTGGGTTGGAACAACAACAAAAAGACGAAAAACGGAAACTCATCTGCTGTTCCCCTTTTTGAATTGTTGCCCTTGGAGATACACTGATTTCACAGATACACAGATACACAAGGTCGTATCATATCATCTCAAGTTCATTCAACCTCTATACAAGTCAATCCTACCATCTATCAATATGTGGAAATTAGTTCAAAGCGGGTTATCGGTGGTTGCAGGTCTAGCTGAGCCCGAATACGGCTCGGAGGCAGTCCATCCAGTTTGCCATGGTTTTACAAGTGAAGACAAGCTGATCAGCGAGTTAACACTTGATGATTTGAAGTACCAGACCCCGGATCAAACAAACGTTGAAACTCAAACTTTTTACTTTTCTAATGAGTTGTATTATGGGTTTGCCCAGATTATCCATTCCAATGTGATGGGTTTAAACACCACTGCACAGTTTACTTTCAAGATCTTTGCAAAGTCAAATCCAAGTGAGTATATTTGGACATCTACAAAATTAGAGAATTTCGAAATTGTTCAAGATGGAGTTGGTTTCAAAGCTGATAATTTGGAAATCACATTGGATGAGTCAAACAACAAGACATACCATATCAAGAGTCTAGTTTGTGGTGAGTCCAAAGTTGATATCAAGTTTGAGTTAATTAATGGTACACAATCAACAGGTGTCAAGTTCGGTAAAGATGGTACCACTTTATATGGTGATGATATTAATGAACCATGGGGTTCAATGAGACATATCTTTTGGCCAAGATGTAAAGTTACCGGTTTTATCGAATTGGATAGTGAGCAATGTAAATCTTCATTTGGTCACGATGATCAAAAAATCGAGTTTAATGATGAGAATAAGAGTCTTGGTATGTACGTTATGGCATTACAAGGTATGAAACCTCATCATGCTGCAGCCACTTGGAATTTCTTAAATTATATAAGTGATGAGTATTCGGTGATTTTGATGGAATTCACAACACCTAAATCATATGCTTCAACAAAAGTTACAGTTGCTGTTTGTGTTGATAAGAATGGTGATTTGGTTTCTGGTTCAATTGATAATGTTGCTGAATTTGTTGAAACTAAAGTTGATGAGGATAGTGGTTGGAATGTTCCAACCAAGATTAGATTTGATTTTAAAGGTCAAACCATGCAACTTAAAAATGCAGAGATTGTCATTGAAGGTGATTTAACGAATATGAGTGAAAGGGTTGATGTTATGGCTGAGATTCCACAATTTGTTAAGAATATTGTTAGTGGAGTTGCCGGTACCAAGCCTTTTATTTATCAATTCAGTAATGAATTGAAATTCAAGTTGATTGTTGATGATGTTGTCAAATCTGAAGAAACTGGTTATGCTTACAGTGAATCAACTTTTATCACTGAATATTGAATGAAGAAAGAATAAATGAAAAAAAAAAAAACAATATTAAACGACACACATACACAAAAAACAAAAAACAAAAAAAAATTGAATGCACATTGAATCAAGTATATCCACCATCACCCCACTACTAATAAATAATAATAATAATAATCATAATCATAAACTGTTGTTTTGCTAAAAAGGAAAAAAAAATATAAAGTATAAATGTGAATCAAATACATATTTGGAGTTCTTAAATGTTCATATATAACTGGTCTTTTCTTGCCACTAAATTTTTCTTCCCCCCCCTTATCTTTCTCCTTTCTCTCTTGTCTTTAATTTGATGTTTTTGTTTCACTTTTATTCATCAAGTTAAAGATCCAATGAACTTACTATGAGATGAATATTTTAATCTTAATTTTGTTGTTTTTTTGTTTTTTTCTTTATGATGATTTATTTATTTTACTGTTTTTGTTACCTCTCTTTGACACTTCTCTGTCTTGGAATGTTCTGTATTCATACAATGCATCCCAATCTCCTTTTCATACTCATAGTACATATAATATATCCAATTATACCAACACTAGTGTGTAGTCTCTCATCCAGTGCATCCGGTTTGAACTGGTCCATTGCGGCGTTTGAAATGTGCTCAAAGTGCTGCAAATGAGGCAACTTGCCAGTGTGAACACCACAAAGCTAACCAGATTGCTGGAAACATACATTTATAGTGCCACGGTATCATAGTATCATATATTCATCTATATATATATATATATACACACACCACCAGCTGCTATAATCAAGAACGTGTTTAGCAGAAACTGAACACACAGCCAAATCGTCAAAACTCGCTTATCTCACTTCTTCTTATCGGCCAGAAATCTCACAAAGCAGAACAGCCAGATAGCCTACCACACAAGCTAACACCACACCATACCATACCATACTATAAAGGTACATTACCACATCATATCATATCATATCATATCATACTGAAATATAATACTCTTGAGTTGCAAGACATACACCTACAAATGAGTCAGTTGCCGTCCTCTTCGTCGTACTTCCTGATCCCAACTTCAATGAAACGAAGAACCGTTTCGAATGCAAACATACTGAACGTTGAACGTGATACACATGGTCATGGTCATGCTCACAACCATGCTCGCAGCCAGATAGACAACTACATTGACATAGACGCTGTTGGCGTTGAAGTTGGTGCTGGTGTTGGGGTTGGGGTTGGGGTTGATGGTACGAACCGACACGGTGGTTCCGGTTTTGGGTGTGCTGTTGGGTCAACCACCTCCAGCTCAAATGCTGTTTCACTTTCAAGCTTGGCGGTTGATGAACGGGCTGAATTTGGTGATATAATCAGGAAGAAGAAGTCGTCAGGTGGTTTGGGTTTGAGTTTGAGCAAGGGCAAGGGCAGGAAGAGAAGGAGTAAGGATGGGTTGGATAGTGGGTCTAGCCTTGAATGGATCTTATTCTCGCCTGATAGAAACAGCAATAGCAACAGCAACAGCCACTACAAACAAACAGATGATGACGAAGGGTTTAACTCTGATGATGTGTTGAGTACAAGTTTCAACCAGTCTGAATCGTACAATGATGATCACAACGTTGCAAGAACGGATCTTAACAGTGATGAGTTGGGTAAAGGCCTCACCACGATGAACTATGGGTCCGGATTTGATGAGTTTGTGAGACATGGAAGTTATCTTTTCGTTGATCGGAATGTGATGGCTTCATCTGAAGGAAGTCTAATCACAGCCACTTCAAATAACGACGATGATGATGATGATGTTGAAAATGATGATTTGATTGATCATTTGGATGATATTTATCGTAATGTGCTTGATGATGATGATGCTAATGTTTCGTTGAATTCAAGAATTGAAGATTGGAGAAGAAGCCAGATTAACTCCTTGTTGTCGGATATCAAAACTACCTCAACCATTGGTAATGGTAATGGTAACATTGACATGGATATCTTGAAATCATGGGGAATCGATGATGCTAAAGTCAATCCAAAGACCAAAACCAAAATGGGCAACCTTACAGCTGATGAAATAATCAGAAACAAAAGCAAGAAAGTTTGTAATTATTATGTCGATGAAAGAAAATTTTGTGATAAATTATTACGTCCATATTCTGAAAAGGATTTGAAATTGATAAATGAATTGTTGGTCAAGTTATCAAGCTCTTTGAATAGAAGAAATCAAAAGGCATCGCCAAACGTGAAGAGAAAAAGAATGAATGAACCGCAACAACAACAACATATGGAGATGCCAAAGGCATTTGAAAGTGGTCGGTTCATGCACAACCCAGATTTACAAAACTATATACCACTGTATTTGAAAAACTTGATAATCACATCAAACCTATACTCACAATCAAAGAATAATGACGATGATGATGATGATGATGATGATCAGACTTCAGTTGAAGGTGAGGGTAACATACACAATGAGGATACTTTATTGAACGGTACAACAGCATTGGGGAATTTTTGGGATCAGAATGAAAGCGTGAATTCAAGTGGCTTGACATATTCAACGGGAAGCATATTGGGTTTTTAAATATACAGCTTTGAACAGCTTACTAAAACTTTAGTTATAATAATTAAGATGTACTTATTAAATAAAACAAAACTTATATCTAAATAACGCATCTCTTGAAACCAGCCAATTTGTATCTTGTCACAATCAACATCAATGTACAAGCGGCACAGGTGGCACCACAAAATCCAACCATACCAGTATACCCAGCATTGGTTTTTGTAATCGCCATACCAATTGGCAAACAGATCAAATTACCAAAACTAACAAAGAAATAAGCAGTTCCATACCGTTTACCAATATCCTGAGGTTTGGAAATGGCACTTGTACAAAGTGGAGTCAATGCCAATGTACCAGCCAAACCAAACCCATAAACTATACAAAATAGCATGAAAACTGGTAGTCTGCCGCCCAAGGGTAACCAGAATATAAAAATTGATAGGGTCATCATCGATGAACAAACTATGATTAGGTTGAAGTTGCCATAATGGTCACTTAGATGAGTTGGTAGGTATCTTCCCAAGACACCGGATGCGTTTGTCACTGTTAATGCGATCAACGATATTGATTCTGAGTAACCTTTGTTCAATGCATATGATGATATGTAGGTGGTCACTATGATCAATGAAAATTCATTGAAGAAGAGAGAGAGGATTAGCCAGATATAGATCTTATCTTTAAGGACATTGAAATCAATTGAGCTTCTAACTTTCTTAAACAATGAGATTTCTTCATCATCAATAGCAGTCAAATTATCCATGGTGTTGTGGTTGTTATTGTTAGTTGTGTTTTCCTGGCTTGATTTGAATTGCTTTGATTTCAATTTTCTTCTCTTTTCAAACTCTTGAATCTCTTTTCTTCTATCATCGATGAATATACAACAAACTGCCATGATACCCACATATATAAATCCCAAAGTTCTAATTGTCCAGACAAAGCCAATCTTGGTATACAACGATCTGCAAACCATTGGCCAGACAACACCACCCAACGAAGCACCAGACATGGCAACCCCCAAGGCCATCCCTTTCTTTCTTTTAAAATAGTGTAATAGACATCCAACCAAAGGTGAAGTCAACAATGAGCAGCCAACTCCTGAGCAAATCGCAAATGAAAGTATGAACTGGTAAACCTCAGTGGAATTGGCCATACCGAACATCCCACCAATCATCAACACCGATCCAACCAGCACAAGGTTCCGTGCACCAATCACATCAAACAAAGGGCCAGATATGACATTCAAGCCAAATGCTAAGAATGTGTAGATTGAGAAGATCCATGAGACTGAAGTGGATGATGTGTTGGGGAGTATGTATGCTGAGATGTATGATTCAAATGCACCTGTTGAATTCATCAACCCGAAATCACAAATTAAACCAAGACATGAAGCTGCTACAACTGACCATGCTTTCAATCCTCCTTCTGGGTAGTATAATGTTTCTTCAATCTCGTCATCTTGTTCGTGATTTTCAACGTCAGCTTCATGTATTGAGTGGTTGTTATCGTTGTTATCGTTGGTGTTATTGTTGTTATCATCAAGATCAATCTCATGGGTCAATGAGATGGCTTTCAGATCGTTTGTGGAGCCGTTGTCTATTTGTTTTATAGGGATAGCATGGAGACCGGTGATTGTTGTAGTTAGTTTGAATTTCAAATTGCTCAGTTCATGATCTTCGATTGGAATTGATGATAGCTGGTTGTTATACACCGATGAGGTTGATTTGGAAACCGGTTGTTCCAATTGAGTGGACATCTTGATGCTATTCAATTCAATTGTATCATTCATATCATCATCTTAATAGTATACCTATCTACAACTAAAGTAACATCAACCTTTAAATCACTTCATCAACCCCACAGAGTGTCGGAACTGCTCTTGCGAGATAAGCCAACCAGAGACCGAAAGCGGCATCTTCAACCGAGAACAGCGACTTCCGCAACCGACGGCAATTTCAAGCGATACGTCGATCGCCGCGTCGGTGTCTTTCTTGCACTGGGTCACGTGACGTTGCGTCAGTCTGGTTCCCCCGTTTTTCACAATTTCATCAATTTTTCAGATAACTGATAAACCACAGATTCACACAGCTTGCACAGCTTGCACAAGACACGGGCTTCAACTTGGTAATCTTGATATATTTTCTTTTGTAGGTTTTATATCAACTCTTGTTTGTAGATTAATCAAAGTAACCAATATGAGTGAACTAAGTGAAATTGAGAACATTGAAATCGACCATAGTTGGTCCAGAAAGGCAAAGGATATTGTATGTAATGATTGTGAACACAAAGCATGTGTATATTATGATATCTTAATACTAATATAAGTTCAATTTGAGTTTGAGTTTTGATAGACAGCAGGATTTATTGGTGGAGGAGTTCAAGTTTTAATTGGACAGCCTTTTGATTTGGTTAAAGTTAGATTACAAACAGGACAGTATTCATCACCAATAATAGCAATCAAGGACACTTTACAAAATGAAGGGTTGTTGGCTTTTTATAAAGGTACATTGGCACCATTGATTGGTGTTGGAGCGTGTGTTTCTATTCAATTTTATGCATTTCACGAAGCCAAGAGACAACTATTGAACTGGAATAAAGATTCCTCATCATCATCATCATCATCATCATCGGGATTGTCATTGGGACAATTTTATCTTGCTGGTGCATTTGCAGGTATAATAAACACTCCAATCACATCCCCAGTGGAACAGATCAGAATCTTACTACAAACACAAAAATCTGGTGAAACCCAATTGTACAAAGGACCAAGAGATGCCACTGTCAAGATTGTGCAACAAAATGGTCTATTCAATGGATTCTTCAGAGGCTCATTCATCACAGTGTTAAGAGAAGCACAAGCATATGGTGTCTGGTTCTTAACGTATGAGTATCTAATGCAGACCGCCACAAGACTACAACAGATCAAGAGAGAGGAAATACCAACGTATCAACTACTTGCATACGGTGCATTGGCAGGTGATGCTCTTTGGTTAAGCTCGTATCCTCTTGACTTGGTCAAGTCAAAGATCCAATCCGATAAGTTTGGCAAAGAGTCAAAGTTCAACGGTTCCATCAAACTCGCCATAAACGACATCCTAATAAAAGACGGACTCAGAGGATTCTGGAAAGGTGTGACCCCAGCGTTGATAAGAGCCATCCCGTGCAGTGCAGCAACCTTCACCACTGTTGAATATGTACTCAGAATATTAGGATAACTTCAGTAATGTACAACCCATCTCTCCATCTCTCCATCTCTCCATCTCTGTAAATATTACCGTATTCGGGGATACTCCCCCACCCGCGCACGTGACCCGCCGCGGGCAGTGGAAACTTTTGCCGAATCGGGCAATTTTCAGTTTCAACAGAATTTTCCTTCCCAACGAGAAACAGAGAGAGAGACACAGAGCTGGAAGTTTGCAACTGAATTGGTGGAAACCGAAGCTGATCTGTCGGAGTTGGTATATTATAAAGCTTCTGGAGATCTGGAAATTTCACAAATCTTACATCTTGTACTTCTTGAGTCTTTTCTCTTTTTGGTTTTCTCCTCAATATGTCAGTGAACGAAACTCTACTAGCAATGTCAACCTCAAGCTCATCCAACACAACCTTCATATTTGCATCCTTGACTGCCATCGGTGCAATCGTTGTCGGTGGTATCGCATCCCACTATTTACTCTCTCCAAAGGAAAGAAAAGTCTTGAAAGCTGATGAGTTTCAAGAATTCCCACTGATCCAAAAGACAGTCCTTTCACATAACTCGGCAATCTTCAGATTCGGCTTACCAAGACCAACCGATATCCTCGGCTTGCCAATTGGCCAACACATCTCCATCGGTGCTCAAATCAACGGTAAGGAAATCGTGAGATCATACACCCCAATGTCCTTAGATGAAGACGCAAAGGGTTACTTTGATTTGTTGATCAAAGTTTACGAACAAGGTAACATTTCAAAACACGTTGATAATTTGAAATTGGGCGAATCAATAAGAGTTAGAGGTCCAAAGGGTTTCTTCACATACACACCAAACATGGTTTCACATTTTACAATGGTTGCAGGTGGTACAGGTATCACCCCAATGTACCAAATCATCAAGGCCATCGCAAACAATCCAAAGGATGAAACTAAAGTTACTTTACTTTACGGTAACGTTACAGAATCAGATATCTTACTAAAGAAAGAATTGGATGAGATTGAAGCTAGTAACTCAAACATCAAGGTTCATCACGTTTTGAACAACCCTCCTGAAAACTGGCAAGGTGGCGTTGGTTACATCACAAAGGAAATGTTTGCTGAACAGACACCAACCCCATCCAGTGATATTCAATTGTTACTATGTGGTCCTCCTCCAATGACCTCTGCTTTGAAGAAGGCAGCCAACGAATTGGGATACCAAAAGGCCAAGCCAGTTTCTAAATTAGGTGATCAAATCTTTGTCTTTTAAATACAATTTTAAATGTAATTATCTATATATATAAGTATATATATATAGCTAGCTAAATATGATCTCTATGTGCCTTTTTCCAATCTTTTCTTTACTCTTCTGTCATAGAACCTTTCTAATTGAACTATCACTTTTTTTTTCTATAACTTAAAAAAACTATCTAATCACTCATCCAATTTCAAGCTGGCAATTCTTTGATCAATAGCCTTACCTGAATTAGTAAACGGTTTCAACAGTATATTGTCATGTAACGCATTCAATGCCTTCATAACATCCTTCTTCTCAATAACACAACTGATATTGATCTCATTCGCACCTTGACTGATCATCTCAATATTAATTTGTTCATCAGCCAGAATCTTAAACATTGCACCCGCAATGCCAATCAATTGTTTCATATGAATACCAACCAATGAAACAATACATAAATCATAAGTCAAGTCACAATCACCAAACTTCTTCAATTTTTCAACAGCAATCAAGAAACTCTTTCTTAAATCCTTGGTGTAATGCAATGCCATTGAAACATGAACTTCAGAAGTGGAGATTAAATCAACAACTAATCTTTCACTGTCCAAAATATGGAAAACATTGGCCAAGAAATCATGAGACAGGGTTTTTTTATTCGAATGGACATTGAGTACAACTATATCGGATTTCGCAGTAACAGCAGTGGCAGTCTTATTCTGACTGAAAATTGATGATGGGATACGTTCAACAGAGATTGGTGGATGTGGAGGTGTGGATTCACCTCTTTTTGCTATATTATCAGGATAGATGATTGTACCTTTACCACTTGGATTTTCAACATTCTTGATTCTGATTGGAATCTTGGCCTTTATCACCTGTTCCATTGTGAAAGGATGAATAACTTCAGAACCATAGTAGGTTAATTCTGCTGCTTCTTCAGGTGTAACAGTTGCCAACAATTTAGCATTTTTAACCTTTCTTGGATCAGCAGTGAATATACCATCAACCTCTTTCCAAATTTGTAATTCTTCAGCATTCAAACCAACTGCACACAAGGCAGCACATAAATCAGTATATCCTCTACCAACAGCACTCAACAGTCCACCTGGTACTATACCGAAAAACCCAGTTAAAACAGGAACAAAATCATCATGATCATCTTGTAATTCCAGAATCTTATTGGCGATTTCATTTGATAAATATGTGTAAAAACCAGAATCCAACGAATCAGCTTCCAATTTATAGTCACTTGGTATGATGTATGATAAATCTATAAAAATTGAATTCAAACCCCTATCTTTCAACAAACATGTCATAAACCTACAACTTAATTTTTCTCCACATGCCATGATAATATCTTGAACCCTATTGGAAATCTCACCAATAACACAACATGCATTCAATAACTTTCTAACCTCATTCAAATCATCTTTAGTTTCTTTCACAAGTTGATCTCTAAGTTCCAAATTGGTAATCTTCTCATTGGCATTTTGAACATGATCATCTTCAATCAACTGTAAAACTTTCTCAAATTCATCCTCTTTCAAATCAGATGCCAATTCAGATGCCAACAACAATCTTGTTGTTGTACCTTCTGATTTCGTATTTGTTGATCTGGCACTGCAAACAACAGCAATCTTATTTGATTCATTGTATGATTTGATGATATCATCGCATATCTTTTCAGGAAACTTACCAACGGAAGTACCACCGAATTTTTGAACGATCCATCCTCCAGTGGATAACGAAGACAGCGAAGCTGTTGAATTTGCCAAACTCATAATATGAAACTATGTATATGTAAATGTATATGTAAATGTAAATGTATATATGTGATCTTGAAGTATATGATGGATAAGAACAACTTGAATCTACTATCTCTGAAATTTACCAAAAGATATTTAACCGTCTCGTCTCGTTTCGTCCAACAAAATGAGTCAGAATATTCCGGAAAAAAAGCTGAAAAAGATGGAAAAAAAACCCCGAAGCCCGAGCACAGCCACAAATTCATACCACTTTGAATGAGTTTCTGTTGTGTTTGAACCTGTTTGGATCTAGTTTGTAATAGCTTATCTTGGGTGTTTGCTTGTCATTGGAAGAAGTTTTGGAAGAATAAGAAGAATGGATGATGATATCGTTCAATTTTCTTTGCTTTTCTTGTTCTTGAGTCAGTGGGGATACACTAATTGGCAATCTGAAATTCTGTGTAACCAATTTATTCGAACTTATTGATTTCAACACCAAATTCAATTTCAATTCATAATCAACTGAATAAAATGAATTCATATTTGTAGAATGGAATGAACTTTCCAAACTTTGTCGCTTGTCACCAAGTGATATCTTAGTATCAACCATCAATTTCACCTCATCGTTTGAACTTTGTTTGATAGAGTGGTTTGCATGTCGTAGTGTGCCATCTTGATCATCATTCAATTTGAATTTGAAGTTTAAGTTCAAGTTGGAGTTGATCATCAAGTCATTGTATGATTTATTGATCTGAAACAATTTTAAAACTTTCACTGGTTCACCAATGTTTTTAAATTTAATCAACTTGACTAAAGCTAGTTCAATCTTGTTTAATTTTTTCAAATCATTTGTGAAATCTGAAGTTAGTTGTAAGTCTATTGAATTAATTGAATCTTGATGAATCAATATGTCATGCTCTATATTGATTTTGAAATTGTTATTGATCAACTTGTCAACACTTGTTCTGGTAGAAACTGCATGATTACAATCATCATCAACATCAATCACCATCAATGGCAACTTGAAATCATTCTTATAATTCATCAAAACTGGTGCACCATCATGCATAATCAAATACTCAACATTAACAACCAAAAAATTAAAAGTTTCAACTTTAAACTCATCAAGATGTCTAATATAATGATCTCCACAAACCATATCAACGTTCAACACCTTAACAAACTCCAAATCAACACCAACCAACCATCCACCATCATCACCATCCTTATCCTTAACTGCAAGATCCGAGGCAAGTGGGTTGTTCATCATATCAATCTTCTTGACATCAGTCAATGGGTCAACCACCATTGGATCATCGTAAATCTTTATCAACTTCAACTCATCTCGACCTGGAAACCGATCATTCGAATAATTCTTCCCCTTTTTAACCTTTTTCAAAATTGCAAACTTATCAATGGCCGCAGCAGCAGCAGAAGAAGAAGTAGTTGTAGTACTTGTAGTACTTGCAGAGTTACCATGATCAAACTCAGCTTTCAAGTCATCATTAGCATTGCCTTCATCATCATCGTTTCCTATGAATCGTTGAGAGACGGAGTTGTTCAAGCTTACTGATTTCAACTTGAATCTCGTGAACTCGGTAAGGCATCTGATCTCAATGCGGCCTTTGATCTGACACTTTGTTGATGTTGCCCTGTTGATGATAAACGGCCTGTTCGTATCCGGCAAGTACGTGACATTGAGTATTAACTGGTTCATATGGCAAGAATAGATACACCAGCAACGTGGTGGGATTGAATGGCAAAGTGTGGTTGTTGTACGAGTTGATGGTTTTCCCCGTTTCAATTGGAAAAAAGAGGTTCAAAATCCTGCGCCTTTATTTTCCAAAGAGGCAGCTCTGATGAAACGGAGAACAACAAACAGAAACACCAACACAACCACCAAAAAGAGGCTCAGTTTTTGGGGGTATAGAGAATAGACAGATGAACCAGTATTCATATACACCAATAACGAGTAACAACTCGGCAATCTCAATCAACTTGATATCCAAAGCGAAAAGACTGTTGGATTACGAGATACCATTGAACGAGTCCAACGAGGAGAAGATCAAGAATGAACACTACATAGAACTATACTCAATACTACTAACTTTAAATCAACTTGAGAAGTTGTACATCAAAGACAAGATAAAGCATGATGACAGTGATGGCGATTACTATACTAAAAACTGCATCAAGCTTTTAAACCAAGGGAATCTAATTATAGATGAAATCAACTTTGAAGATTTCTTAACCTTGTTCAATTCGGATAACAAGTTCAATATGGCATTGAAGAGGTTGAAAGTTGGTATTCCAATAACAATTGAAAACATGAAACAAAATAACCAAACGAATCAAACGAATCCAAATCAAGGTACCGGTTCAGGCGTCGGTGTCACCCCACAAGGCCAAGGTAAGTTGATAGCTGAGGCAACTGGTTCGTTTATAACGTTGATGGATGCCATCAAACTTAATTACAATACAAAAGAGCAATTGCATCCATTGTTAACGGATGTTATCACGTTGAGTAACAAGATAATCAATGAATTCAAAGGCAAGTCGACATTAGTTCAATGGCTAATCAAGCTAAATTCTTTGAAATTGGGAGACAGTTTGCAAGAGGATGAGTTGAAAGAGTTTTTGTTTGATGTTGAAGTTGGTTATAAAGGATTTTTCAGCTTACTTGGGTAATTTAAATTTAGTGTTGATTTTTTTTAATAATAATTTAATAATTTAATTTAAAAGGGACAAAAACACAAATAACTTTAAATAAGAAGATAAAAAAAAAGCATTTAAATAATTGAGTTTATCTAAATAATAATAATGAATGTAAAGAATGATTGAATGTAAGGATGAATAGTTAGGAAGGATAAGGATTTATTGATGAATGTAAATTTTAAATGGGTTGATGGAGGAAGTGGGAGTGGGAATGGGTTATTTATTTTGATTGAATTTGAGAGTAACCGTGGAATGGATTAGCATTCTTAGATTTCAAGTATTCATCAGATTTCTCTTGCCATTCTCTGTTCATGGTCTTTGGAATGGTTCTCTTGGATCTGAAGTAACTGAAACCAACAGCAGTTATACCAACACCGATCAAAGTACCCCAGATGATATATCTGATATCTTCAGTTGAATGGATTGGCTTTCTTGGACCCCATTCACCAAAGGAGATGTACCAAGCAGCTCTCTTTTCTTCTGTGGTTAGTTGATTCCATGGCAATTTTTGTCTTTCTGTTAAAGAGTCAACAAGGTCCTTTCTGTCGGATTCAGGTAATTTTTCCCATCTGGTTTCCAATTGAGAAACAGAAGCTGGAGTCAATGCCTGGGTGGAGGCGAATCTGAGCTGGGTGACTGGTGTTCTTCTAATGGCTTGTCTCAACATTGCGTGTGTATGTGTATGTATGTATGTATGTATGGTAATGACCAGATTATCAACGAGTGCTGAGCGTGTTGGAAGTGTCAGAAGTGTCCAGAAGTGTTGTGTTAGAAGTGTTGTGTGTTGCATTTGCTTTTCACTTCTTCTCAGAAAATTTTGACTGTCCGCACTCGCCGTATTCACCCGTTCATTTACTATACGCCAATTTGGCAGACAACAAAGTCGCGCCATTTTGAAAAACACCAGCGCTGCATTTTCGAGCGCGCTGATTGGCCGGGCGGGAGGCGGAGGTGGTGCAGGGGTGTGTCTGCTGGGTCACGTGACGCTTAGAGAATAAGAATAAGAATAAGAATAAGAATAAGAATAAGAATAGAATAGAATAAGAATAAGAATAAGGATGGTTGAAATTCAAAGAAATAAAACAAACTGTAAAGACAAAAATATAACAAGATAACAAAAAAACTATAAACGCAAACTATAAAAGTATAAGAGAACTATAAATCACATTTCCTATATCTTCATGAAGAAATCTTCTCTCTTAGTTGGCCAAGATACTCTCTATAACTCAACCCACCAGATCCTCTATCTTCAACCAAGTCTGAAAGACACCACATTCTCAATGGCATGATATCCCTATTGGAAATCAAAGAATGTGAAGATTCATTGGTAGCAGGTCCAATAACAACGTATAAACTCAAATAGTTAATCGAATCATCACCTTCTCTAATCTTATTGACAATATTTCTAATTCTAATGTTGAAATCATTATCTAATTCAGGCAACTCGGATTTACCAATCTTGATCTCATTCATCGATGAAACTCCAAATACATCATTAACCAACTCTGGAACAGCATCACCTCCAACGTATAAGAACAACTCAGATGTATTGTTGATCAAATATAAACCGTATTTCTCTAATGACATGAATGTGGCATTCACTCCTTCAGGTAAAACAATCTCACCATGTTTCTTTGGTGGTAATTGATATGGATCATCTTCACCTTCATATGGTAATCCACAATTATCATCCATGGTATGAAGTGGATAAACAGATGGATAAATATAATTAATTAACTTCTTCAATGGTAATGTACCCAACTTATTCAAAGCAGCACTTCTATGATCAGATGGAACCCTACCACCTCTGAATGCAATATGCTTGGTTAATGCATGTAACAATAACGGCAACATTCTTAAATTTGTACACAGTTGTAAAGGAGATGATGATCCTAAATTACCAGGAACAATCTCTTTCTTATACATTGAAAGTATATCAACCATTTGTTTACTCAAATAATCTCTTGAATCTTCCAATGATGAAGATAATGTCTTTTCAATTGCCTTATGGGTGAAATAATTCGTAATTGCCAGTTGATCAGCTGATGCATAGACATCCTTCAAATCTTTTGAAGTTGGTAATGCCAACGTGATAACCCTAATTCTTCTTTGTCCATGGCATGAAGTATGTAAGAATGCAGCTTGGAAATAAACATATGGCTTGGAGATATACTCTTCAATACCAACCTCAGCAACATAACCTTGGTCTCTTGGCATGGAAGGTAATGCACAAAGATCGGATGATCTGTTGAAAAAATTACCATAGAATGCATTCATCTTCAAACCATTTGAACCTCTGATTCTTAAGACACCTTCCAAACCAACTTCCATAGATAAATGGTTTGAAATTTCCTTTGTTAATTTGGTTATATCTTCCACATTATTAGCAGACCAAGCTGGATAGAAATGTGTTTGACCAGCAGTGAATCTTGGTAAGTTGGATAAAGTTGCAACATCTTGATAAGTTGAACCTGTTAAAAACATATCAACAGTAACTTGTGTCTTGTTACAATCAATTGAAAACTTTCTGTAAAATGAATTGTTTGGTGTCAATAATGAAGCAGCTTCTTTTGGTTTACCAGCAACAAGATTCTCATCTCTAACTGTTAATTTACCTTCACCAACATTTGGTAAACTTGAAGTGAAAACAATGATCTTACCACCAATTGATGAGATTAAATGATGGGCAGATTTTAAAGCTGGACCTAAAGCTGAACCTTGATCTTGATTGGTGATGAAATATGAATTGAAATTAGTCAACAATTTTTCAATATTCTTTCTTGAATCTTTCAAATTGGCCATAATGTTATCAGGAGAAGGAATTAAAACTTCTTCCAAATCAGAAACAATCATCATTGAAATTTCCTTCTTTGCTTCATCATCAGGTGGAATTTCAAAAAATGACAAGTTGGAATCAACAGCAATAAATGCAACTCTTGATCTACCATCATCATTTGGAATTCTATCTAAACTTTCCAAAATGGTTCTGGTAACAGTTGCCAACAAACCATTTTGAATTGAAGCTTGAGAAACATCCAAGACAAATGTATAAATCAATGGTTGAGGTGGTCTGATCATATACTCCTTTGGAGCAGTGAATTCAACCAATGAAGTATTCAATTCATATCTGTCCATTCTATTGGCAGGAGCAGAAGTGGCAGGGTTGAAATCAAAAGCTTGAGGAACATCGTTTTGTAAACCACAAAAGTTACATCTCCATCTTCTATTGTTCTCTGTGAATTGGATGAAAGGATTGATGTATGATCTACATCTACGACATCTTGTAACGACTGAATCTTCAATCACATTGATTGGGCCAGTGGAATCGTTCAATGTTGCATATGGTCTTAAGATTAAGGCAAATGGTAATTTCGATTTCTTCAATAGGGCACTTGTAGTTGGAACAACGTTCAAAGTTGATCTGAAATAATCAGCAGGTGGGTTTGGATCAGGTAAACTAGAAACTGATAATTCAGGGGTCAAGATAATTGGAGGAGGGGGAAATTGCAAATCGGCGATTGGAGGAGGTAAATCTTTTAATAAATCTGTTGAATATAATTGATTCATTGGCAATGCCTGTTGAGATCTTGGAGATTGTTGATAAGCTTGGTTGGATTGGTTGCCAACAGCACCACCATATAGTGATGGAGAAGAACCAAGAGCAGCTGTGTTGCCACCAGCTTGTGGTTGGAACTGTTGCTGTGATGGTTGAGCTTGTTGAAGTTGTTGATCTTGTTGTTGGTATTGGTATTGGGACTGATATTGAGGATTTGCTCCATAAGGATCATCATTCACGTTTAAACCAGCAAAACCTTGAGATAATTGATCAGTTGGCTGACTTCCATAGACACCTGCACCTTGTTGGTTGGCAACAGGGTTGGCTGGAGGTGGAGGAGCCATACCATAGAGTGAGTTTGGATCACCTTGGGTTTGGTAGTTTGGTTGTGGGTATGCTCTTCTTCTAGACATTGCAATAGGTAATTCGATAATTCAATTAAAACAGAGTGTACTTTTGTATTTTTTTCCTGATCTTCTTGGTTCTTGGTTATCTTTATTTTCAAAATTAATGTTTTTTTAAAAAAAGAGGGGGGAAAAAATGAACTAAGAAGTTGAAGTTGAAGTTGAGTTTGAAGATCGGATAGGAATTTGAAATTGATTAATGGGGAGTAGGTGGGGACGCAGAGTGGGGGGTGGACCGATATGATTTAGATGATAACAAGACTCTTCGAATTGGATTGAATTGAGCAGCTGGATATATGGATATATGGATGATCTTAGCAACAGACACAGTTGGCTCTCCTCTTTCAAGCCAAACTCCCTTTCCCTTTCAACAGGGCAACTCTCTTTTTCGCTCGACAGTGTTTCGTTTTGCTGTCATCTAGGGCTATTGGCACGCGTGTGGACACTGGCAGACACGTCGATCGGCGCGTCGATATTACTTTCTACAATGTGGGCTACTCGTATTTGTTAAAGACACACTGGTCCATTAAAAGAGTTCTTATTACTGCTGGAAATGGTTGATATACACCACAAGATTCGAGTACAGGGGCTGGTAATCGTTATTCACTATGCTTTGAACAATATTCATCACCAACCCGCTGGTGATATTGTAAACTACCGAGAATCTCGTAAGCTCACTACCAAGAGCAGCCATCTTGTCCTCTTGCAAAACAACCATGCAGATCTCATAGACAACTATTGCAACGATGATCACCTTGATGGTAAATTTAAACATGTTGATCATGTTCCTCAGTATCTTGACCACCACCTTGTATGTTATGTAAGCTATCAGTATTGTTGAGAGGGCCGTGGCAACTTGTGGGTGTTCCGCTGACAATTTGTTCCATGATCCATAGAGAAACTTCAATGTGGCGATTAGATATGATAGAATCTGTTTTAGAAACCCATTGAAGTCGTCGTCGTTAGCAAGCGTGTATTGATTCATCACTAGTATATTGTGTACCTTATCAAATCACAATGTAATTATATATATATGTATATATGTATATAGTACGGATCTAGTACTGCATGTGTTGGTTGTTTTGATTGTTTTGGAGACCGATTTTTCTGATAAAAGCCGATCTGCTTCGCTTTGAAGGCGATTTCAACAAACGAACAACATTTCTCCAATTCAAAACCGAATACACCATCCACAACCCACATCTTCTTGCCCACCATCCCCCGTGAACAACTTAACTGTATCTGCTATTGGTATCATACTGTCATTCAACTACTGATCCACTTATTCCGTCACTTTCTTCCACACCCTTCCCGCCCTCATAATACAAAACACCATGGCTATAACAGGACCTGAAATTCTATCACTATATAGACAATTCCTAAGATTCTCAACACAGTTCGAATACTACAACTTTAGAGAATACTTCTTGAGAAAATACAAGCAGGAGTTCAGATCTTTGAGAAACAATAACGTTGAAATCACTGATGATTTGGTCAAGACTTACAAAAAGGATTTGGAAATTTTGAAAAGACAGTCTAGTATTTCAAAGATGTATCATTTTGACAAGTTGGTTATTGAAAAGCTTGATAAATGATTCAATGCAACCAAACTATGGTGGGTTTCATCAATCGGTATACTTCTATGAGACCTTTTATTTATATGTATATATATATTCTTTTTTTTCTTTTGATTACAAATAAACAAAGTCTTGATATGTGGTTAATGTTCACAGTTATATAAAAATTTTAAAAGGATGATTCAACCTTCATGGGACAAGACAGCAGCATCACTTAATCTCTTTGCAGCTTCTTTGAAAGTCTTCAAATTTGCTGGACTTGCCAATGTGATTCTCACAAAGTTACCTCTTTCAGCTTTGGCATCACTACCAACACTCATGTTTCCACCAGGGACAACAACAATACCGGTCTTGATACAGGCTATTCTATAATCATTCAAGATATAATCATTCTTGCTTTCAAATTCAGGCTTGGATTTGATAATGATGGTAACAAACATACCACAGTCTGCATCGTTAACTTTAATATAACCTTTCTTTGCCGCTTCAGATTCAAGTAATTCTTTAACCAAGATATTCTTTCTGATCAAATACTCATTTCTGACTTTAATAACCCATTTCAGATAACCTTCAAATCCACCTAGTGCATGGATTGTGTTGTTCATCACTATTTGCGATAATCCACTTGGATTTCTAGTGGTAACCATTGTGAAATTCTTAATCACTTCAATGACTCTTTCATGAGCAATCAAAAAACCTAATCTCATACCTGGTGCATAAACTTTAGAAAAAGTTTCCAATCTCAAAACCCTACCTGTGGTATCAATTGAAATATACGAATCTCCTAACGCTTTGATGAATTCATCAGGGGTTAATTTGAAGTTTGGCTTCTCGTCAACTTTAGAAAAATTCAAATAAGCATATGGTTCATCTTCAATGATAATAAAATCATGATCAATAGCCAATTGATAAACTTCTTTCTTATGCTCCAAAGATTCTGAAAATCCAAGTGGATTTTGACCATCTGGAATGGTATAAAACGCCTTTGGTTTTGGAAGATCCGGATGAACACTGGACCAATTCTCCAATAATTCTCTCAAATTTGAAGCATACTCCAAAACACCGTCTTGAAAATCCAATTTGACTGGCACAATCTTAGCTTTCTTTTCAATGGCAGCAAAGGTAATTGGAGTGAATGTGAATTCCTGAGTCAAGACAACATCTCCAGTATTAATGAACGCGTCAAATGCTTTGAATGCACCATTGGCACCACCCAAAGTTAATGTTGTGTCCCATTTAGAATAACCAGGATGAATCACTTTTTCAGTGAATTTGTTAGTGAAATCCAACAACTGTTGGAATCCTTCACTTTCAGAATACTGTAAACCATCTTTAATATCAATCAAATGGCCTTCATCAGAACCACTTTCCAATGGAACATTGAACAGAATTCCAGAATCAATCTCTTCTTGCAACTCCTCGGTGTTAAACTCGTCTTCATCCTCATACCCTTCGTCAAAAGGCTTGGATCTCAAACCAATATTGATTGATTTGATAGGAAAGATTCCAAAATTTGGTTGTCCACCGACTAAATTGATAGGGTCCGGATGAGGGATAACACCTTCTGGAACTGGAAGTGATCTTCCAAAATGTTCAAATGTTCTGCCCTTGGCATAGTTGGATAACAAGTTTTCGTGTTGGTATGTTGATTCGGTCATTTTTTGATCTCTTGCTTTTTACTTTTAATGGGGAAGATGGTGGCAGCTTTTGTGTTTTTCTTGAATTTTCGTGTCTATATATAGTATAACTACTCAATACCAAATTAAAGAGGGTGATAACTGTATAGATCTGTACATTCTCGACACCAGGTATGGCTCTTGAAACGAACACCCACCCACATTTCAAGTGTGTTAGTCAAGTGGTGTTTGCGTATTGTGGCTGCTCCCGGTATCTAATCGTGGCTGTGTATTGGTGGAGAGCGGAACACGAGCGCCTTTTTGCGGACGAACAGCGGCAGCGTTCCATCTTTTTCTTATCGGTGAATCAACAGGGCGGCTAGAGGAGACACTGCGTCAACCTTCAGCCATTCTCATGTTTCTGGGTGTTTTAGGAGGCGCTACATTGTTACTCCTTACATTTTGATTACTGATTACCGACGGTTTTAACAAAATAACAAAATATAGATTAATCAGAGCAACGTGGACAGACCAGCTACCATACATAGTAATAAAAATAAAAAAAAAACAAGCAATAGATTTATCTTTTTGCACTTTTCTTTAAAAAGTTTTGAGTGCTTTTTTTTTTAACACCAGAATTTGTAAACTCTGTAGTACCATCCTCTGGAAGCAATGTATTGTCTTTCTTCTTCTAACTCTTGCTTCAACAAGTCTAAGTCCAACTCTCTTCTACCACTATCGATATTGATATCTTTCAATGGAATCAAGATGTAGAATTCTCTCTTCCAGATAAAGTAACCAAAGTACATGATGATAATAAGTGGGAAACATAACCAAGTTTCAAAGAAATTCTCAGCTTCAGCAGTAGTACCAGGGAACAATGAAGTCCAGAATTCAGCAATAAGAATCAAAAAGATCAAAATAACACTGAAAACTGAACCCCAAACACCACATTGTGAAGTGAAGGCCAATTCTTTGGTATCTCTACCATTGAACTTCAATGCCATTCTGAATCTAATATGGGATAAAGAAATAGAGGCCCAAGTGAAGAATGATGACAAACCGGAAACTGATAACATCCAAGTGAAAACATCACTCTCGTTAGGACTAGCAGCCAAGTAACATAACAAACCAATGGCCAAAGTCAAAGCAACACCGGCTAATGGTCTACCTTGTCTATCAATGTAACCAAAGATCTTTGGTGCAAAACCTTGATCAGCTAATGAGGCTAAAGTTCTTGAAGTAGCAAAGACACTTGAGTTACCAACTGATAAAACAGCAATCATGATGACGGCGTTCATAACAGATGGTAAACCCTTGATACCACCATTTTCAATAGCAATGACAAATGGTGAAGCAGCAGCATCGTAAGAACTTGAACCTAATAATCTTGAATCGTTATATGGAACCAATAATCCAACCAAAGTTAATGAAACAATATAGAATAAAGTAATTCTCCAGAAAACTTGCTTTGTTGCAGAAGGTAATGATTTTCTTGGATTTGCAGTTTCAGCAGCTGCTAAACCACATAATTCGGTACCACCAAATGAAAATGCAGCAGTAACAAAGACATTACAAACACCTTTGAAACCATGAGAAAATGCACCTGGATCACTCCAGTATTTACCACCAATGTAACCACCGCTTGGACCACCACCACAATTCAATATGATACCCAAGATGATAAATCCGATAACTGCCAAGACTTTGATAAGTGAAAAGACAAATTCAGCTTCACCATAACCTTTGATACCAAACAGATTGATGATAACAATAACAACCCAAAAGATAGTAACCCAAGCAGCAGGACTAACTGTAGTATTCCAGTATTTAATACAAATAGAAGCAGCAACTAATTCTAATGGTAAAGTAACAAACCAACCAAGAGCATAATTCCAAGCCATGGTGAAACCCCATGCAGGAGAAATGAATCTGGTGTTATATTGAGCAAATGAACCAGAAACTGGGAAAGTAACTGCCAATTCACCCAAAGCTTGAACGGTACAGTACATCATGATACCAACCAAGATCCAAGCAATTAAAAGTGCCGCTGGACCACCAGCTCTCAAAGCACTACCTGAACCAACAAACAAACCGGTACCAATGGCACCACCAATGGCAATCATTTGTAAATGTCTTGATTTCAATTTTCTTTGCAATGGAGATTTTGAAGCGATATAGTTTGCTTTTTCAACATCTGTCCAGTTTGGATCAATGTTGTATTCAACAACCATTGGTTTGAAACCATCTGCGAAATCTTTGAGCATACCTCTACTTGGTGCTGCTGGGGTTGCAGAGGCTTGGTCAATTGAGACCTCCTCAACTGAGGTGATACCATAATTTTTGGTATCTTTTTCTGACATTGAATTATTGTAATTTGATGATAATAATAATAAGGTCTTTGAGAATCTTTTAAGATTGAGTTCACTACGAATATAACGAGGAAAATAGAAGGATCGACTGGAGGTTTTATATATCGAAGATTGTTATACGAAGAAGATAGATAGATACATTACGTTATCTCCACTATCAATTAGTGTCTATATCAGGAAATGTAGCAATTCATCTAAAATAATTATAGGAGCAAAAAAAGAAAACCAGTAGATATGAGATAAGGAATATTGGCTTTGATTTTGTTGTGCAAAGTGATCTAACACTCTCCCAATATGCTTCCACAATGCCTCAACACACTGCCAGGATTGGGACACGCTGACATCAAATTGGCTATCTCTCACCAAAGGTGAAATACAGTATGAAAATCTCGAGTAAGTGCAAATTCATTCTATGGTTATGCATAACCCCACATGCCACATGCCACATGCCACATACCACGTACCACGTACCATGTACCATATGGCAACTTTATCGAGCTCGACAACCAGATATGGAAAGCTACAAAGGAGGGCTGCTCTCAAAACATTGGCAGCATAACAAGACACGCAGGCTTGTTTCCAATCACCGTATCTCAAAAGATCATCCAACCAACACCTTCAGAAACATTCCCAACTCACTGTTATCATTTTGAGTAGAAACCGCTGAGCTGCAACTGAAAATGCTGCTTCGATAAACTTTCAGTGCAAAGACATTCTTGGCGCTCTTGACATGTTGTGCGGTTTGGCGCGCTTGGCTGTGGCGTCTGCTCGAGCCTGGGCCTGATAACCAGCACACACCAGTGCCACCAGTGCCACCAGTGCCACCAGTGTAACTAGTGTAACTCGTCTGTAGATTCCAGGTGTGTGTGCCTGTATGGCTGGCTATCAGTGGTGATCGTATCGGAAAGAGACAGGTATGGGTTCGTTAGTGGGAAGGAGAGGCATTGAGGAGATCGACCGGGCGGCTGTGTTTGCTGTTGTTATCAGCTCAGGACACAGCACAGAGATAAGAGCAGCCAAGCAGGGGGAATACACACCACGTTAGCCATCTTGCGTCCCACCACTCCGTCGGCACACTGCCGTCAATTGTAAGTACAGCACTGGTCTGTGATTCCAGCGTGTTTTGGAATTGGATCTACTCTAGTGCTCTAATCACTGGCCACTCGGTACTTCCTTCTGCAAACTGACTCGAAATCTGCTGCTGCGGAACATGGTATGTACAAAACAGCGCCCAATTCGGCAACTGTATCTCTGCGGTCGGAATTTCGAATGTTTCGAGGCAGGCTGGCTGCTGCTGTCTCTCTGTCACTATCCAACAACACCAACAACTCGAACAACTCCAAACCTCATCCCATTGGCACTCGTTCGTGTAATTCCCTATTCAAACTGGTGATGGTGTATCGAAGTTGTGATAAATCTTCAGTGCATCGTACTCTCATACGCAGGCGCAGGCGCAGGCGCAGTTACAGGCGCAGTTACAGTAAAGTAATACCTAGATAGGCAAATTGTTAGGAAACAGGAACAATAATAATAACAACTACACCAAAATAAAGAAAAACAAACAAAAAAGCATTTTGTCATAAACATCACCATCCGAGATAATCTCTACCAACAATTCTGAACACTCTAATCTTACCGCTCTTGAAATCACCCAGTCTATAACCATTGGTCTGAACACCTCTACCTCTAACAAACTCAATCACCTTCAACTTCTTCTTGGTATCGTCGTATCCAGTGATAATCGCAGAATATGGCTGTCTGGACTCAAATCCCAATTCACTAACTTTATGTTTTTGGAAAGGTCCTGAACTATGTGATTTCCCTTCAAATTTACCTTTCAAAACAACAAGGATATCACCCAGTCTGAATTTCTCAACTTGATGAATCTCCATATTATTGTTGTTTTTATAAATTGTGAAACCAAAGGTCTTGTTCGCAATGTTCGGTAACACATCACTAGGCAATTGATCGTATATCGCATTGATGAAATCTTGATTACTTTGGAAATTTCTCATCTGAACAAACGACGAGGCAATACGATATGCAACAGATCCATACTTATGCGATGATTCAATCAAGTACTCTCCACTTGGAGTAGCAGGCTTTGCGATGGCACTTTCTTTTAAGAAAATCAGTTGATGAGGATTGGCAATATCGTATGCTAATTCCCATAACTTGCCTGATAAATCAGCTCCGATGATATAATAATCCAAGTATCTAACAACCTTACCACCTCTCTTCTCCAACTCATTGGCATCAACTTCATAGTAAACGTCCCTATGCTGTAACTCAGATGGTAAACTCTCGCTCAACCACCATGATGTGGCATCGTTTATGTTTGAGGCATCGATACTTCTTCTACCTGTAGTCTCAACTGAAAACGTACTCGATCCAGTAGGTGTGCTGCCTATTCCAGCCAAAGGTGCAGGAACAGTTGGTGGTAAAGGTGGCACTGGAGGAGGAGCATGGTGTCCTATCGTTGCTGCTCTTGGCAGTTGTGACTTTGAAGTTGTTGATGGGACATCTATGGTTGATAATGTGGATGCTCTGGTTGGAGCGGATGAGTAATCTGGTGGGGGAGGTGGAGGAGCCATCTTGGCATGTGTTGTACGGGTTGTGGTTGCTGTTGGAGATTGAGGAATAGGAGGAGGCGATTGAAGTCCAGCATGAGTTGGAATAGGTGGTGGAATAACTGAAGGACGACTATGTGGTGGTACAGATGAACGAGAAGGAGAAAACGTTGGGGATGATGTGACATGAGGAGAGACTTTAACTGGCGATGAAATTGCCATTTCGGTGACGGTTTGAAGTTCAGCTTCTTCATGATCATAATCAGCCACTGTATCTCTTTCTTCTTCAGAAGAATCAACATACCCTTCGTCTTCGGTGTCATCTTCTTCGGGGAATGTGGTTGGTGGAAGTGGTGGTGGACTTTGGAAAGACGGAACTGGAGGAATTCCAGAAGGAGCTGATGTTGGAATAGGTGGAGCAGCTGTATGAGAAGGGGCAGGTGCAGGGACAGGAGTCACAGCTGGCATTGGTGGTAATGATGATGGAGCTGCCTTCGGAATTCCAGGAGATTTAGGGGATGAGATGGATGCTGTTCTTGGTGGTGATGAAACAGTGGTGGTCTGGATAGGATGAACACGAGGAACGCTTGGAGTGGTCGCTGGAATAGGTGGTGGGGCATGAGAAGCAACAGTTGATGTTGCCGATGCCTGTTGCGGAGTATGATACTCGGTGATTGGAGTTTCTGGTTTTATGGCTTCAGATTGTTGCTCTTCATCAGCAGAAAGAAAATCATCTTCCTCGAGCTTGACTGTTGGTTCTTCTTCAATGGTTGCTGGTTGTAATTCTTCACTTGAAATTTCCTCTTTTTCCTCATCATCATCATCAGCAGCGGCAAAGGAATCGTGAATAACTAATCCAGGTAAAGCCTGGGCAGAAGCAAATGGTAATATTGGAACCGCCTTGGCAAGCGTCTCCTTCTCGATTTCCTGCTCGGTTTGGATGGTCTTCTTCTTGATAATTTTTTTAGGAGTAGGATCGCTAGGTTTTGCCATTGGGAGACCCATACCCATCATACCCATCATACCCATACCACCAGAAAGTTTAGCCATACGTGCTGTTAAATTTCTTCTCTTGATTTCTTCGTCATCCTCTTCTTCTTCTTCTTCTTCATCATCATCTTCTTCTTCGCCCTCGTCGGCTTCTTCATCATCATCGGCCTTTTCTTCAGTACCTTCTTCTTGTTGGTCTTCCTCAACTTCCTCTTCTTCATTTTCATCCTCTTCATTCAGATCCTGAGTTCCCTCATCTGGAACGTAAGATTTCGTAATGACTTCTTCGGCATTACTAGCTTCAGCAGATTTTTCGGTCCGTATTGATCCTCCAGTTGTAGTAGTAGGAATTGGTGGTGGAACAGAGAGCGTAGATCCTCCAGTGACATTAGCATCAACCTGTGTTTGATGAGTTCTATTTTTCTTTCTTTCTTCCCTTCTTTCTTCTTTTCTTTTCAATGCTGCTTCCATTGCCTGTTGTTCATCCTTTTGTCTCTCCTCTAGTAATCTCATACGTTCTCTAAGTGTAAGTCTTGGAGCTTCTTCCTCTTCACGAGCTTCAACATCGGTTGTTTCTGACATAACATTCACAGGAGCTGGTATATTCTTGGTGTTTATCTCCTTTGCCTTTTGGTCGTATGGTGACTTTGCAATTGGCGGAGGAACATAATGGGATGGTTGTGCAGCAAATGTGTGTCTAACAAACGAAGGTTCCTGTGGAGTCATGCCAGGTAAAGGTGGTGCGGAAGATACATTGAAAGAGTTTAATTTGTTCATGAATGCATTACCAGAATGATGACCTTGTTTCTGTGTTGATTCAGTCTTTGGCAATTGAGTTGGTTCCTCGATGGATTTACTAGTTGCCCCTATATCAATCTTAGGGGGAGAAGAAGCCACTGGAGAATGAACCGTTGGGGAAATTGGTTGTTTCTGCTCTGGCTCCTTATATTCCTCTTGTTTCGTCTGTTTAACCAGTTCCGGTTCCTCCTTGATGATTGGTCTGTGGATTGGAGGCTCGGCGTATTTTGGCTTCTCTTCATAAGCTTCAACGAAATCTCTAGGAAAGTAACCCGATAGAAGATCTCCTGAACTTTGGTCCTTGTAAGTACCAAAAAGCCAATCAGCGTCTACTATTTCAGTAACCGTGATGACTTGATTCTGCTCGAATGCCAGATCATCTGAAGCATTAGCTGCCTCGGGTATATAGGCATATTTGGCAACAACCTGATATGGAACCGACATGATTGCTCTGTGCTTGCTTGTTTTGAGTGTAGTGTTTATAATGAGTCTCTCTATTCTGATGGAAACCGATTGGATGAAATTAACAACTCTTGCTATGCAAATGAACCACTTCCCCCTTCCCCGTCTGTGACCCAATTGCTTCTGGCCACTTTGCCAATCGAATCGCTCTCTCCGGTCTGTTGCGCCAACAATCTGCCAATGTACCGAACAGTGTCAGCAGCCACAGGTGGAGTGGGCACGTGACTTGCGATTACGTAATTGTGGGGGACGCGTCTGCTGTTCAACATGTATTTGCAGATGGTGCAATGGGCCTGATTGGAACCAATTGGAGCAGCTAGAGCAGCTGGAGCAGTACAGTTGCAACTTTAAGAGTCTAAAGCATACTTAGTCTTTCTCTCTGATCTGTCAAACCTTCCCCTTAGAGAGATATGTCTGAACCTCACCTGAATAGAGGTATGAAAAGACCCGTTATAGATACAAAGAAGGAAAATTTGCAGACAAGGAAGAGAAAGAGCTATTTCAACCATTCACACCTCCCCAAGGACAACCTCACAAGCAAATTCTTCGAACTCACAGTACCATCCAAGGCAATACCCGTCTCTGCAATTGCTCCTCCAACAAACACCGCAGTGTTGGGCAGAAAAGATCCAAATATCATCCCCTCATCTCAAGTAGTCCCAGATAACCATGAGTTCCATTTCAATATACAGACCCCAAAGAAGTCATCCACAGGAAGAAGAATAAGGACGCCCAGAAGTGGTGATAGCCACACTCAACCACATCAAAGCTCAGATGATAATATCTTCTGGGCAACTACTCCAACGATACATAAGATCAAGTCAAGCAAAGAGGCCGTTGGTGATGCTGATCTGAATCAAGAAAGAAACTCTCAGATCAGTGTGCCGTCATCTCCTTTGAAAAATGATGTAGTCAATGCCATATTTGATCCCGGACTGCAGGATCTGATCAACATTTACAATATCACCGGCTTGGAAAAAACCCCAGATTTACAAAGAGCAGTCTCCGATCCAAATTCATCAATCAGAAATGCTAATGGAAATGAAGGTGATGATGACTCCGATAGCAGTACACCAATTATAGCCACAAAGGAATCGTTGAGTGAGTCGATGATAAAGAGTATAAATAAATTGAAAGCGTCAAGAAAGAATTTTGGTGTATTCAAACAACCTTCATCTAGGTTATCCGCAACTCCAACTCCCAATAATGATTCCAAGCCAAACGTTTCGGAATTGCTCTTGAAGATAGGTAATAAGTTGAGCAACGAACACCAGATTGATGAAGGTTGTGGAGATTACAATGACAAAGATGAAACTGGTGTCATTGATGAAAGTACGCCTGCTTCGGTTGCCCACAGTCCAATGAAGAAAATGACGCCCATGACAGGACATTTACAAACTTCTACCTCTAATGACGAATTCAGTGATGACTTTTCTGATGATGATATTGATATGGAGGAACTGGATAGACTTGCTAAAACTGCGCAGGAAAACAGACTCAAAACTTCTCAGATTATTCTCGTTGATGAAGAAGAAAATGAAGATGAAGATGATAGTTTCAGCGATGATGGTGGAGAAGCAATACAGATATCAACACAGAAGCAGCTACGATCAAACCATACATCGCAGATATTCAATAATGATAAAATAGAAGACTCATTTGGTGATGAGGAAGATGAACTAAATGATCTTTTTGCAAAATTGAAAAGCCAAGATCCAACTAAAAAATCAAAGGAGGAGACAAAAGGGGAGAATTCAGAGATTGAAAGACCCGCATTCTATCAAGACTTAAATTCTATAAAGTCAAGTATTCAAAAGGAAGAATGCCATCGTTTTCAAATCAAGAAAATCCTGAAGACACGCTATAAAAAACAAGGAGAATTGGAAGATCAGCTTATTCTATCATGTATCGATAGAGACAATATTACGAAAAAATTAGTTGTCAGGGACCAATGGACAACCTTAGACTATGCCGAGGATGATATAATTCATGTTGTCACTGATGGATCTAAAGGTTCCAACCCACAACTCGTTGATAAAGAAAACAATCTCTTAATTTGGAATCCTGATATCCTATTATCTGCTACAAGGGTTTCGGATGCCATAAGCTGTAAAAGAAATGCAATAATTATAACCAGATTTCAAGGACCAGGTGAACATTCGATTCCAATGATAGTTGGTAACATTGTTCATTCTTTGTTTCAACAGTGTTTGATTTCAAGAGATTTGACAGATTCGAGTGTGGATCAGATAATTGAAGAACAGCTAGATCAAAATCTCATTGGGATATTAAGCGCAGGTGAAGAAATATCAAGCATCAAGGCTAAAATCGCAGAGCATTACACATACATTCACGAATGGATCACCACTTATCTTCCTCCGATTGATGGTGGGGGTTCCCATAAAGAGAAAAACAGAAATTTTGATAAGGCAACCGATTTCAAGATAACCAACGTTTTAGATGTTGAAGAAAACATCTTGTCTCCAATTTTCGGATTACGTGGACTAATTGACGTGGTGATTGAGGCAAGATTGAGAAATGGAACAAAATACGTCATTCCAATGGAGATCAAAACCGGTAAAGAGTATATCTCCAATAGAGCACAAGTTTCACTGTACACACTGTTAATTAGAGAGAGGTATGGAGTTGATGCAAACTCGATGATGTTAGTCTATACGAAGATGCTACAAACTTATTTTTATGGTTTACAGCATAATGATCTGAAACTATTGATCAACATCAGAAATCAATTGTCACAGTTCATGAGGTACGATGTCACCGAGTTCCCGCCAATCAAAAAGCAATCTAGTTGTGAGCGTTGTTTCAACCTTAAGGAGTGCATGGTTTTAAACCGTCTTGTGGAAGATGGTAAAGCTGAAGAAAGTGGACTTGATGAAGATATTTATAATGGTATCACCAACCATTTGAACTTGCAAGTGTATAAAGATTTCTATAATCATTGGAATAATTTGATCACAAAGGAAGAAGGGATGATGAATTCAACAAAGAAACATCTATGGTGTTATACATCTGAAGAGAGAGAATCAAAAGATGGTAAATCCGTTGGTCAATTGAGCGTTGTTGATGCCAAGGATGTTGAAGTTGGTAATTCTAAAAGGTTTGTTTACACATTTGAAAGAGATCACAATACACATCCTTCTTTGATGTTGAGTCAACTTAGTAAGTTTGATAGAATCATCCTAAGTGATGAAGATGGTAATTTCGGATTGGCATTTGGATTTGTTGAAAATATCAAACCTGGATCAATAGTTATCAGCACCGATAGAAGATTTTTAAATTCCACCGTCAAGTTATCCAATTTCAATGCAACTTCAAATCAAGTTTTCAAAACTGTTTTGCATGGTGATGGTAATCCAACAGATTTGATCACCTCCAACAAGAAAAAATATAGAATTGATAAGGATGAGATGTTTCATGGGTTATCATTAGCCAGATTCAATTTGTTGAATCTTTTCTTACCTGAAGGTGACTCCAAGAGAAGAAAATTAATAGTTGAACTTGGCAATCCTAAGTTTGCCATCGAGCCAATGATCAACTATGAATTTGACAAGGAAAAATTCAACTCTAATCAACTTGAGGCCTTCGATAAGGTGCTGAAGACTGAAGATTACTGTTTGATTTTAGGTATGCCTGGTACTGGAAAGACCACAGTTATAGCGAATTTGGTCAAAGCTTTGTATGAGAATGATAAGACTATATTGATTGCATCATATACGCATTCTGCAGTTGATAACATCATTGAGAAGGTGATTGAGTTGATGCATGATCATTTGCAAGATGAAGAGTTGGAACTTTATAGGGTTGGACAAGCTAAGAATATTAAGGAGAAGGTTAGAAAATATTCATTATATTCAAAGGATTCAATCTACAAGGTGGAAACAAAGGCTGATTTTGAAAGGGTTTTTTTAAAGACAAGGATCGTTGCAACCACATGTCTAGGTATCAAGGATACGATCTTCATCCATCGAAAGAAATTTGATTTTTGTATAATCGATGAAGCATCCCAAGTGTCAATGCCAATCTGTATTGGTCCTTTATCATTCTGTGACAAGTTTGTACTTGTTGGTGATCATTATCAACTACCACCATTGGTGTGTAATCCTGAAGCAAGGCTCGGTGGTTTGGATAAGTCTCTATTTCAACTGTTATCAGATACCCATCCTGAGAGTGTTGTTGATCTTGCATTCCAATATAGAATGTGTTCGGATGTAATGTTACTCTCCAATACATTGATCTATAACGGACGATTAAGATGTGGTAGTGAAAAGGTTGCAACACAATCATTGACTATTCCATATAAGGATAGACTTTTTGCGAAATCAGTCAACATACCCAAGAATTTACAATGGATGAACGACATTTTCAAAGAGTCAAACAAAGTTATGTTTTTGAATCATGATAATATACCAAGTGCATTGGAAGTTACCAAAGGTGACAAGATTGAAAACCCAACAGAAGCAAAATTAATCATCCAAATAACGAAATCTTTGATATTATCAGGAATAGACGCCTCATCAATCGGGCTCATGTCATTTTACAGATCACAATTGAGGATTTTCTACAGATCATTGAATCATCTTTACCCTGACCTTGAGATCTTAACGGCTGATCAATTCCAAGGCCGTGATAAGCAGTGTATAATCATCTCACTGGTGAGATCCAACCCGAACAACTATGCGGGAGACTTGTTGACTGAGATTAGAAGAATCAATGTTGCTATGACTAGAGCCAAATCAAAGTTGATTATTGTTGGATCTAAGAAACTTATGAAGAATGTTGAACAGTTTGAGAAGTTTATGGATTTGTTTGAAAATAATGGTTGGGTTTATGATTTGCCATTTGGATCAGATGTATCTTATGATGAGTTTCTTGGTACTTCTGGCTCTCAAGTTGTTGTTGGTGGTGGTGGTGGTGGTGGTGGTAAAACTGATAGTATTAAGACAAAAGTGGTGCGTCAATCCATGATGATCCAGAATGTACTTGATGAGTTAGAATTGTGATGGTTTAGATTTAATTTTGAATATATATGTTTTTAATTTTAATTTTGTATGTGTTTTGTATGATCATGGAAGACAAAAGACAAAAGAATAAATGATAAACGATAATGATAGTAAACTGAAAATAGAAAAAAAAAACCAACAATGATAAATATAATTGTAAACCCACAAGACAAAAGAAGAAAAACAAAGAACAGAAGAAGTAAAAGTATGCAAAATAAAGAAAACAGCAGGATGCGGATGAAAAAAATGACAAAATGGCACAAAAAAAAGTTGTTATTGTCTTCCTTTTTTCAAAAAAAAAGCTTTTTGGTGGTGGTAAAGAAGCAAACTAATCTCAATTTTATCCCCCAACATTATAATTTCAATTTATGATTCAAATACCATCTTTTCCAATTCCAATACTCAACCAACCTCTCACCAGAATACCCAGAATAATCAAACTCAATCAACGAAATACCACTCTGAATACCAGCCCAAACACCCCAATAAAACCCAGGCAACCCATAAAACAACGAGATCTCATCAATCAACGAATCAATCGATAACGACACAATCTGAGTCTCTGATTCATCAAGGTTGTGATTTTGTGTAAGGTATGCAAGACACCATTTTCTCATTAATTGGTTTGATTTATCTGGTTTGGGAATCAATGTCTTGTCACAGTTGAAACCTTGCCATTCCATTAAATGATTCGATATATCGAATGCTCTTGGTGATTTAGTCATATATTCATAATCTATAAATGCAATTGGGTTTTTATCCTTTGCATAATTTGATTTTAGTATTTGATGGAATTCGGATGGGTTGTTGAGGTTGTTGCATAAATCTTCCGGGACTATTATATTGCCGCTTAATAAGTCTGAATGTGATGCAACTGTTGGTGATTTATCACCAATTTCATTCTTAAGCCAGTTTAATTCTGATTTTAAGATTTCTTTAATTGAAAATGATGTATTAGATGAGGATGTCGTTGTCGTTGTTGTTGTTTTTGATTTGAAATTAACATTTTGTAGGTCCATATTATCGTTACAGACTTTTATCAAGCCATCAATTTCAGGAACTATATCTATCCAATGGTTCAAAACATCCCAAATATCTTCAACGGATGCTGAATTACACGTATCACCACTGAATCTCTCTTTCAATTTGAGTAAACTTTCTTCAATCACACTGATCTTTACCGTTGAATGCCACTCACCCATCTTTGACGCGATCAAAGGGTATAGTATTGGTCTTGATAAGTCTTCGTATTGCAAGGATCTACCCGATATATAACCATACACCAATCCATTTCCGAATCTAGCATGGATTGGAGGTGCCAATCCATATGCATTTATAACCAACTGGGAAACAAACTCTCTGTCTCTATCAATGATCAAGTTGGTTCCTCTACCATATGTTCTAACTAGCACTTTTTCAATAAAATCGGTGCCACTATTTCCATTGCCATTGCCATTGTTGTTGTTATTGTTGTTATTGTTGTTATCTGTCTCCTCGCTGTCAATTCTTGTACATTCCAATAGCATATTTGTAATCCCACCGGTCAATCTTTGTATGATCAACTTGTCATTTGGGTTCCAATGCGGGAAGATCTTCAACAACATTGTCTTGATAGCATCATCATTCTGTTGATTTGAATCACTTGAAGGTTCAATGAAATAATCAGGTAGATAAATAGCATGTGATGAATAATTCTTCAACAGTTTCACAATTTGATTATCCTGTGCAATTTTTGAAAGGTCATCATTTCCATTATTTTCATCCTCTGATGAGACAGAAGCAGAAGAAGGAGTTGAAGACAGTAATGATATTGTCTTGTTGTTTAAAAATGAAGAGTACAGTTTGTTGTCCCTGTTTAGATCAATGATATTGTAGGGCAAGAAATGCAAGTCACCATTTGAGATCAAGCAGTAAGTCGACGAATGGCTCATATTAATGGTATCGTATCCTGATAATGCAACTACTGATGGTAGTGTATATACAATGTATTATACGTGTGTTTGATAAGTACAAAGGAAACATGTTTTACAAAATAACCAAATTCCCTTTTCCCTTTTCCCATTTTCCATTTTCAGCAACAGAAATTTGAAAAAAGAAAAAAAACCGGTTTCAGGCGACTGCGCCACTTTTCTAATGCGCCTCCAGGTCGAGGCTGAGGTGCTCACCAGCCTCCAAGTCGACGTAGCTGTGGAGCCTGTTCAGGTTGCACTCGTGCTCTTCTCCGTAGAAGTCGTCGTCGTCTTCATGGTATTTCATCGTGTTGCTGTTGGTGGTGTTGCTGATGTTGTTGGCTGCTGCTCTTTCATCTAGGAGCAAGTAAGGAACGTAGCAGTAACGGTTTTGTAAATCAGGGAACAGTCTACGGTACGACCACCAAGCAACCAAAGATCCCAATACAGACCCAAGCAAAACATCGACAAAATGGTGTCTATAATCCTGTGTTCTTGAAAGCGCAATATAACAAGCAATCAAACACGGTAACAACCCAACTATACTTCTCCATGCACCACCATGGATCTTCTTCACCATCAACTGTCCACATAACCAAATCGAACAGTACCCAAAGGATGCAAAACTCAAACTTGAATGTCCTGATGGTGTTGTTCTGAAACCATCCATTAGCTTAGCATGGTCCTTTGTGGTACAGATTTCAGAAGCATAGTATAGAGTATCTTTAAGTGCTGATGGGTCGGGTATACATCTGGATAAGAAATCAGGTCTGCATCGACCTATCCAATTCTTAAGCAAATCAGTGATGAAGATACAAGTACCCAATGATATGAACAACCCAACTATTGAAATGAAAAAGATGTATATTTTTTTAGTTGCTGGTGTCAACAACAGATTCACCAGAAAGATGATCACCGTTGGGATGATGATAACGGACAAGATCAATTGAGTACCAGAAACCCTTTCAACAATGGCAAATGGATGCGAGATGGTGATATCATTTATTGTGAATTGACGTTGATAAGGTTGAATGTTTTCGAAATAAAACTGATCCAATGCAAAGATTAATAAGATATACAACAAATCAGTGAATCTGTACCGTGTTAACGAGGGATAAAAACTGAACGATGAAAGTCCAAAATTGTGTCTGTCGATGTAAAGTTTCTTGATATTGCTTATGAACGTCATTTACTGTGTTAGCTGGTTGCAATGGTGGCAAACAAACAGACAAACAGGCAAAACAGCAAATCAGAAGGATTAAACGAAACTCAAAAAACATCAAAAAAGCAAAATTGAAAGTGTGGCTGGTGAATATCGGGGGCGTATGTGGCTAAGCACACTACTACTACTACTACTACTACTACAATTTAATGGTTTAATGGTTTAATGGTTTAATGGTTTAATGGTTAGTGGTTTAATGGTTTAAATAACGTACTTCCAATTTACTTTTTCTTTTTAATTTCAAAACTATCAAATATTTCTTTACCGTGCATGAGCAAGTCCAACACGAACAAATGACCACCATTCAATTTCAAAGTGATTTGCAAGTCTCTAACAAACTTGTTAAACTTCACCAAATCTGCACTTTCCTTGCCATGTTGATTCAAAGTACTTACTAAATCTTCAGAATTGAGATTCTTATTGATTGAACTATTAGATAACAACAATGAATCATCTTTGGGTTTCAATTTGCTCAATTGCAAGAACAATTCTGAACTTTTTTGTAATTCTTCAAATTTATTTAAATTTAATTTTTTTTTGTAGAATTTCAAATTATCATAATGTTTTTCAATAAATTGTGAATCTTCAGGTAATTGTGAATATTCATTTGATATTATTTTTGAATTTTTATCATTTTCCATGTGTTTAAATAATTTATAAGCTTCAATGGCTTTATTTACCCCATGATTTTTTTTATTTAAATCTTTAACAATTGAATTAACAAGCACATTTGTATGTGAATTGTTTGAATTGAATTTGGCCGAATGGGAAGCCGTTGTTGATATTAGTCTTTTAATGAGCATTGGGTGTAATGGTAGATACTAAGTAGCCATCAAACCAACCCATCAACCCATCAACCCATTAGATAAGATAAGATAAGAAAATAGGTTCAGTTTAATTTAAAACTCAAACGGTGCGCCACAAATAGAAGTGGAATCCGAAATCGGTGAAGCCTGTTCCAATCAATCACCAACGGTGTATCAAGAGCACAGTAAAGAAAACAGATGGCATTGGATCGGGTAGAGGTAGTATCAGCAATATACATAACTGATCCTTCATCTAATATCAACTTGCCGTATGCAATACAACACACTACAATAAACAACGATAAACTACTCAGTGTCTTTCGTAAGCGCTTACGTCACGTGCGAGAAAGCGGGGCAGAAATCACGTTCAACTTTCTTCAAAACGAAACAACTGATTTACTGATTTACTGATTTGCTGCTTCTCTGACTGATTTCCCCCCTGAAGACCACCATCCAGTGCCAATAACAATGCTCAGAACAATCACCAAACCACTCGGTTTCAGCATCAGAATGAACTCAACATTGACAGCAAGAGCAATAGTCTACTCTTCATACGGTGACCCACAAGAAACAATAAAATGCCACACTTACAAACTACCAACCTCACCAAAGGGATCTGAAATCCTATTGCAAACACTGGCCAGTCCAATCAACCCATCGGACATCAACCAGATCCAAGGTGTCTATCCATCAAAACCAAAACTAACCACCGAATTGGGCACGTTGGAACCAAGTGCAGTTTGCGGTAACGAAGGCCTATTCAAAGTGTTGGCCGTTGGTGACAAAGTTACCAATTTTAAAGTTAACGATTATTGTATTCCAGACAATGTGAATTTCGGTACTTGGAGATCCCATGCTGTTGCAGATGAATCGAATCTATTCAAATTGCCTAATGATGGTTCGATTTCAATTGCCAATTTGGCAACTATTTCAGTTAATCCTTCAAGTGCATACCAGATGTTAACCATGTACGTTGACTTGAAGCCCGGTGATTGGTTCATTCAAAACGGTGGTAATTCACAAGTTGGTAGGGCTGCTATTCAAATTGGTAAGAAATTGGGTTTGAATTCAATTTCAATTGTTAGAAATAGAGATCAGTTGGATGATTTGAAAAATGAATTGTATTCATTAGGTGCTACAAAAGTTATCACTGAAGAAGAAAATGAAAATAGAGAATTTGGTAAAACTGTTAAAGAATGGTTAGGTTCAAATCAAATTAAATTAGGTTTGAATTGTGTTGGAGGTGCAAATTTAACAAATATGGCTAGAAAATTGGGTAAAGATGCAACTTTATTAACTTATGGTGGTATGTCGATGAAACCAGTTAGTTTACCAACTTCATTGTTCATTTTCAAGAATTTAACAGCAAAAGGATTTTGGATTACTGAGAATATCAAAAGAGTTCCTGGATCTAGAGAAGATTCAATTGAAAAATTGATTAAGCTGTATCAGCAAGGTGATCTCAAAGATACAAAACATTCCGAACTTGAAGTGAATTTGAATGACATTGATGATGAAAGATTCTTGAATGTGTACAAGACCGCTTTGAAAGAGTCCAAATCTGGAAAACAGCTGGTGGTGTACCACTAAGACATCTGTGCACCAGAAACTACCACGATTTTTCATTTTTTTCTCGATTCTCAACTCAACTCAATTAGTAATTTCAACTGTAACTGGTTGCTTTATTTATCTATTTATTTATTCATTATATATCACTCACCACACATACATATTCAACATGAGTAACAGATACTTCGCATTGTCAGCATATAGAAATGCACTAAGGGCAACGGAAATTGCCTTCAGAGGCGATACAAGGGTGATGAACGAGGCAAGAAAGAAGATCAGATCAGAAATGATATTGGAAACATCACTCGAAAACCCAACCATGTCAATCTTGGATAGAATCGACCTGCTTAATCAGGTTTCCAAATTCCTTACAAAGAATTTGGTTCAAGGTATCAAAGAAGCGTCTAAAGAGAGATACTTGTTGAACATCCATGAAGGTACAGAGATTGGTGATAATGAGTCTATCAAGACCCCTAGAAAGTCAACTTTGGGTGGAGGCGCTGGTGCCGGTGTTGCAGGTGGTGCTGGTGGTTGTTGTGGTGGTGGTAATATCACATTAAATGAAAAAAGAAGCTGATTGTACAAGGTTAGACTAAGTAGACAATACCTTTATTTTCTTCACACACACATTCTGTATATAAATATAACGACTCGAATATTATTACTAAGTGGTCCAGACCCTAAACATGTACCAATCGTCTAGATCTATTCGCCCGCCAAGCTGGCACATATCATCTTCGTCTTCTTATGATGACTAACACATGACATTTGTGACAGCGTACTACTCGCAATATAAATTACATAAATTACATAAATCGTATAAATGTGTCACCAAAATAAATTTATTTTTCTAATTTCTATTTTCTAATTTCTAATTTTCTTTTTTCTAAAAACATAAAATTTTCCCCATCTTTTCCAACTTCCTTTACAAACTCCACAAACCAACACCTTCCAGACATCAAGCTGGTCTAAACTTCACATACCACAACCACAATGGAACCAATAACATCACTAGAAACAAACGACTTGGAAAACATCCAACAAACAACCTCCGAACCACATCATGAAGATTCCTTGCTAATCACCAAAAGCAGCATCAAAAAGGGCAAAGACTACAATGCATTTGCACATGAAGACCTTTCTGATTTCCCAGAAGGAGGCCTAGACGCATGGCTCACTGTTTGTGGCTCGATGTTCGGATTGATGACAGTGTTTGGTATAATGAACACCATCAGTTCAATTCAATTGTTCATCCAGTCTAATCAATTAAAAGACGTTAAGATCTCTTCTATATCATGGGTGTTTTCGGTGTACATGTTCTTCAATTTATCATTAGGTATATTATCCGGACCGCTGTTTGCTTCGTATGGTATTAAAAGAACTTTGTTGCCCGGTATGATCTTGAATTGTTTAGGGCTGTACGCTACTGCATATTCCACTAAACTATCCCATTTCATCTTGAGTTTTGGGTTTGCGTCGGGTATTGGATCCGGAATCATGTTGAATCCTTTAGTTTCTGTTATTTCTCATTGGTTTTTAACCAGAAGAGGGTTGGCTATGGGGTTCTCACAGGCTGGTTCAGCTACTGGTATTGTGTTTCCCATCATGTTGAGAAGTTTGTATCCAACTTTGGGTTTTAAAAAAACAATGGTGATATTGGCTAGTATTTGTGTTGTGTTATGTGTTTTATCATTTGTGATGGTTAAAGATAGAAGAAGATATTTTAATAGAGAAGTTGAAGAAAAGCAAAAGAATTTTTCAATTTGGAAAAATATTAAAACTTTAATTGATATCAAATATTTTAAAGATAAAACTTATACAATCTTAACAGCTGCTTTGTTCTTCAATGAATTTTCCATCTTGTTAGTCATCACATATATCTCCACATATGCATTGGTTAGAGGAATGTCAGATTCAACCTCATATATCCTACTAACTGTCTTAAATTCAGCAGGATTGGTTGGTAAGATCATTCCAAACATTCTAAGTGATCATGTTGGAAGATTCAATGTGATGATTGCAGTTTCATTCATCATGTGTTTTTCAATCTTTGTAATCTGGTTACCTTTTTACAATTTCGGTGCATTGTTTGCATTTGCTGCAATTTATGGATTTGCATTTGGTGGTTCGTATTCAATGACAGGTACGGTGATTGCACAAATCTCACATACAAAGTTGTTTGCTTCAAGATTTGCAACGAGTTATTTCATCGTGGCATTTGGTAATTTGATTTCCATGCCTATTGGATCCCAATTCATCAATGAACAAACAATTCATAATTATAACAATATGATCATCTTTGCTGGTTGTTCCTGTATTGTTTCATTTTCATTGTTTGTTTGGGCAAGATTTACAATTACTGGAATGAATTTTTGGAAGTTTGTCTAGTGTCTTCACCATCAATCCTTAACAATTACTACTTTTCTCTTCTTCTATGATCAATTCTTCTCTTTTCTTTAATATCTACTCTGTCCGGCATCTTCAATGATTACTAATTACTGTGACTGATACATCTTCAATGGTTACCTCTTTAATGACAAATCTATAGACCTTTCTTTATCTTTATCTTTATCGTTACCTTAATAAACTGTTCTTTATCACTTCTTCAACTTCGTAGGCCCAATAACTAATTCTCAGTGTGCTCCGCGGTGTAGAGATGTGCAGCCCCCCCTCGAAATGGTTTCATTTTCTAAAAGCAAGAAAAAAGGGGCAACTCGATTGAAAAGCACCTTCTAAAACCACCAAATCAACTCTTTCAAGTCGGCCAACATCAACAATGATCAAGAGAACGTTGCATAGACTATCGAAATCAAAAGGACCATTTGAGTCCTTGAGTTTATTTTTTGAAAAACCAAGTGGGAACGCATTGAAAACAGAAACTAGTAATGTTTTAAACATCTTAAACAAACCATCTTCAAATGAAACGATAAATTTGGATATCAAAAAGAAAATTGCATCTTTGGAGAAGTTTGAAAAAATTGAAAAAAACCATATCAATTTGATTGCCAACAATTTGAACTTTGCATTGAATGAGTTCACGAATCATAAAGTTCCAACTACACCAGGCGGAAGGAAGTTGATCAATGCATTGATTGAAACCAATGGAGATTTACAAATATTGAGGAATTTAATCAATCAGACTGATCATTCAGATGAACTAATGTTGATTTTAAATTACTGTAATTTCAAAAACTGCTTGGATTTCAATATGTTTTCGAAAATCATGATGAAATTGAACCTTGAAAAACTAATCATAGTTGATCAAAAACTACAAGACAACAGTATCGTGATAAACCAAAATGGTAATATACAAGATGATCCAGTTTCATTTACAATCAAACTTCAAATCATGTTTGCATCGAAATACAAGATGCTAGGATCATTAATCCTATCCAACTTCATCATCTCAAACAACCTAAGCTCAAGCTGGTTACCAGCCATCAAATCAGGCCAATTCAACTCCGTTGCATATTTCAAGAACTTGATCAACGTTGTTGATGGGTCAGTCAATGAGTTTATATTGGTTGACCAGCTAATTGACTGTGGTAATCCAATACTATGCTATTGCTATTGGGAACAGCATCCAATGAACGCAAAGATGAAACAATATTTACAAACTGCAATACAAGACAACGAAACAAAGTCTGAATTTAATTGTTATCAGACTTTGTTCATTGAATTGTTATCGAATCCGTTGTTTTCATCAAGTAGGAAGTTTAATATTAGGTTGAGTGCGATATCGAAACAGTTTAAGATTTTTAAGTCAAATACGGTATTCAATGATGAGAAGTTGATTGGATACTTGGAGATTTTGATAAATGATTTGAAACAGTCGTTGATTGATAATGATGAGTTTCGTGGTGAGATGGATAAAGTTGAGGTTGAAAATTGTTTGAATGAGATTGAATTGAATTTCAAAATGTTTAAAGAGTTCATATCTAGTGATGAGTCGGAGTTGATTGGTGGGATTCACAAGGCCAGTTTTAAAGAAATTGGTGCGCATTAGGGTGACTTAATTTTACTTTTTTGCAGCATTTAAAGGATGAACACTTCAGCATTTGGTTTTAGCATTGGTTATGTTTAGGGATTTTATACGGTTTTATTAATACTATTTATACATACCACATTGTAATGTAATTGAGTAAAGATACACGATACAAGAAGATTATAAAACGTCCTTATTATTAATTTGACTATAAATACATTGGCGTAGACACCATCAGTTTTTTTTTCCTATATATAAATATCTTTCTTTTTCTTTTTTTTTTAACTCTCCTAAAAGTCAGGAAACAAATGGCCATAGTCATCAGGAATACCAGAGATACCATAATCATAGTTTTCTTCAGGGTAGTTTTCAAACTGAGAACTATCACCAACACCACCGGGTATATTAGGTTCATAAGGGGTCTCGATATTACCTTGTAACAAGTTATCCCAAACAACCTCTTTAAACCATTCATGTTTCTTGATATCATCCACACCATTTTGCAAATTTCCAAGTCTAAAAGTAACATCCTTGGTTATCAAACCCGACAACAATGAAATTGCATCTGATTGAAACTGGCCATTGAAGCGTAAATCACAATTGGCTATATTTTCATAAGTTTTCATTGGCGATGGATCATAAAAAGGTGTTGTACCAGCAAGCATCTCGTATATCAGGATACCAAACGACCACCAATCAACAGCCTTGTTATATGGTTGAACCGCGATCACTTCAGGTGCGATATAATCTGGGGTACCACAAAGTGTATATGTTTTGGTTTCAACTTCTTTGGCAAAACCGAAATCGGCAAGCTTGATGTGTCCTGATCTTGCCAACAAGATATTCTCAGGTTTTAAATCTCTGTAGATGATGTTTTTAGAATGAAGGTATTCTAAAGCTAGTAACACTTCAGCAGCATAGAATTTGGCAACTTGGTTAGGGAAAGTTCTTGATTTTCTTAACAATGAAAA
>JAJMFV010000014.1:0-53722 GCA_030568425.1 Ambrosiozyma llanquihuensis | reverse complement strand
GTTGGTTTTCTTTCAAACGGGGAGGAGGATTCGGTCATTGTGAGGTTATTATGAATGATATATGCTGTATGTTGGACGTATATGGATAATGATGTATACACATATATATCTTGTATATATGACTCTGATTATTGATTATTGATAAGGATGCACAAGTGGTAAAAACCCGACTTCAAGATGTAGTTGTATGATGTTTTTTTTGCTTTTGGTGATAAGAAATATGAAGAGTCAAAAGAGGTGGTGAATTTACTTGAATCTGTGGGAGAGATGTAAGTGGAAGCAGGTGAGTTGTTGGCTAAAGTGCATGGGTGTTTTGATTAGCCTTTCTGCAAATGGTGAGATTAAAAATGTTGCCGAAGAATGAAAATGATCCAGCAGAAGCCAATCTCCTGTTCTCCTGTTCTCCTGTTCTACGGGTAATTTCTGTGTCGGTGTAGCCCACCGGCAAGGCAGCCAGCCGTGCTGATTATCAGATGCTGCGCCAGAATAGGCAACTCTCCATAACACAACAGCGCTCTCTCGCTCTCTCGCTCTCTCGCCTCCAGGCTCCAGGCTCCTCTCATTGGCCCGCGCACGCTGGAGGGCGAGGGCGAGGGCATTCCGCGGGGGACACCAGCAGGCAGCGAGCAGCGAGGGTCCCCTGTGCGTCGCCCGCCTGGTGCCTGGCGCCCGGTGCTCAGAACAGGGCGAGTGAGCGCGAGCGCGAGCGCGATAACAGACCGAATCGGCGATTTCTGCTGCAATCTAATCTCCTCGAGCAGAAGTCAGATCTCCACTCCGCCACTGCACCCTTGCACCGATCATCGCAGCACCCCCCCTCCACTTATCGCTAGCCTGTAGACAGACAACATATTATTCACATATATATATTACAACAAGATTAAGGTAAACTATACTAAACAAAACTGGCACCCACTATATCTGGTTCGTCATCAGTATCTACTTCTCTTATTTTTATTATCTCTCTTATCGTATCCATCGTAACTTCTCTTTCTATTATCATTCACACCTTGTTGCGATCTTCCTCTATCATATCTGCTTCCATTTCTGGAATCTCTGGAATCTCTGGAATCTCTGGAATCTCTGGAGTCTCTGGAGTCTCTTGAATTGTAGGTGTTACCACCATTGTTATTATGACTGGAGTTGTTGCTGTTGCTTGCATTTCTAACTGGCTCTTTTGACTGCTGGGATTGAGGTCCATTTGGCATAGTAGGAATGGCGGGCGTACCTTCTCTAGTAGGCGTATTGGATTTTGTGGGCTTGGTTTCACCAGCTTCAGATTTACCATCCTTTCCAGCTTCGGATTTACCATTACTTGGCAAACCTTCCTTAATTTCACTAACTTCTTTGACATCTTTGACATCCTTCACTCCCTTAACTTCCTTGGCTTCCCCAACCTCTTTATCTTCTTTAGCTGCAATGTTCACCTCTTCTTCAACTTGATCTTTATCATCGGTTTTATCACTGTTGGTGTTTGGCTTCTCAGGCTTTTCAGTTTTTTCAGGCTTTGTTGTAACTTGAGCACTTTGACTGTTTTTATTTTCCACCGGTTTGTCCTTAACAACAGGGGTCTTTTTCTCCTTAGCAACAGCCAATGTTGTCAACCCATACGGTTTAACTTTACCAGCTTCTCTCTTTGATCTCTCCAGTCTTTCCTTCATTTCAGCTTCTTTTTTCAACTTCTCAATCTTTGCAAGCTTCTTTCTTTCAGATTCTTGTCTTTCTTGTCTCTTCTTCTTCAATGCTTCCTTATCAGCCTCTTCCATTTCGTAAAATTCATCCATTGGAATGTATGTGCTACTCTTAGAAGCAATCAAACCAAATAATGCATTCGAAGCCAACTTAATATCTTCTCTTTCATCTTTGTTAGAAATAGACGACATCTTACGGCTTAATGATTCAGAATGGTCTTCCACAACAGGGAAGGTACCCAATAGATGTTTCACAAAGATAATCGCATTGTTTCTTGTGGTATAATACTTGGAATCCAATGATTTGATAATCAGTCTAGTTAATGACTTGTGCCAAGTAAATAATGACTTGCGGAAGTCTTCATAAGAAAGATGGTCTGATGATCCAGGTGTCTTCATTCCTGAGAAGCCACCAATTGGGTCTATATCCATCTTATCCTCATTATCAGCAGTGATAGCTTTCTCAGCCAATTCAGGTAATCCAAGAGCCTCTTTGTTATAAACCGTTTCGCTTTTTCTCCATTTGTTCAAAGTCTCTAGAATTTGCTGGTAAAAGATACCGAAATTTTCAGTTTCAAGAGAAGTGTTTGTAAATAAAGTGGCCAACAAAAATCCATCTGTGAATAGTTCATTCAATAAATGAAACAATGAATATCCCGGAATAGAAAGGCTATTAACCATAAATATAAACTTGGAACAGAAAACAGCATCGAAAGATGAATGTGTCAATCTTGGCAACAGACAAAATTCTAAAAATTGTTGAATAAACTCATTGGATTTTTCAACACTATCACCAACATTCACAAACCAATTATTTTTCTCCTTGTTGAGTCTCTCTTGTGTCGTTTCGTAATTCTCCTTATGTTTAGCTTCATCTTTTCTGATGGAACTTGAAATTTCATTCAACTCTTTCAATTCTGATTCAATTCTCTGGATCTCCTTTCTAGTGAGATCATTATCCCTTCTTGAAAGCTTCTTATTGTAAACAGTGATTCTTGTCTTAACGTCACTCAATTCCATCAAGTACGAGAGGTTATCAAATGAAATCTCGTATAATGAAAGCTGCCAAAACGTGGCATAGAAACTTGGATCGAGTGATTCCCAGTTCACATGAGGCATTGCTGTTGGTATTGCATTGACGAAACTGTCCAATGTTGTGATAGGAACATTGGAAACTTGCTGTGATTTGATAGATCTACTCCAATGCCTTCTCCAGATTTCAAATGCCCATTGAGGCTTCACCCCATATGATGTGATCAGAGTTTCAGCGGGTAGGATTTTGGATTCCACAATTGAAGCGTTCATAGTTTCATCAACCATTGCTGTGAATGTATGAACAAGTGAATTCAACTCGTCACATCTCTGATTCAAGATCTTCAAAGGATCCTTGGATTTAGCAACCATTGAATCAGGTAAGCCACATAATAAGATGTAAAGCTCACTCAATATATCTAATGAGGTTAGTGTATCCAACAATTTCTCAGAGCTATGGATAGAACTCAATCTCTTATCTTGAATGGTGATATAAATCAACCTTCTCAAACTAGTCTCTGAATTAAGAAGACAAATCTGTCTGGGGTTCAAATTGTTAATCGATTGAATACCACTCATTGCACCCACTATCTCTTTGAACAAGATAACCATATCTGTGGACCCAGTATTCAGAATCTTTAAGACAAAAGTTAAGATTGGACCAAGCTGGAAATTCTTGTTCGATTTCTTTGCAATTTTACCAATAAAACTTGACAAATTTTGTAACCATTGCATATAATTCAAACCATCATTTTGCATTGCTACTCTGTTTCCGTTCAATTTGTTCAATAGTTGGAAAGTCAACACGTCCCAGGTATAATCGTTGAAGAATTTTGAGCACTCAACTAACAAGTCACTCAAACTATTGTAACTTTCTAAATGATTCACAAACGTATCAGTGACGACCAAAGGATTGGAAAATGCTAGTTTACTCAACTGTCTCATCAAACTACTCAAATTCTCAATGGAAAGTCTCTTCAAAATATCCTTTGTTTTTTTGGCCACCATTGCAGTCTGAATACGGATCTCCATGATGTTCTTGCTCGTTATGGTTTGAAACTCACCGTATAAGTTGTATCTTGTTTCCAAGGGGTAAAATCTTCTTAATGAATCAAAGGCTTCATTGATCGATAGCATGTCATCAACAAATGGGAATGCAGGGTATAAGAACTTTCTGAAGAATTGAAGCCATTTGGAGGTATCTTCGCCATGATCTAGACTATACGTCATTATTCTGACTAGTTTACCAAACAAGATTGAATCTTTCCCAATCTTGATACCGTTGAAGTATAACAGCTTATGGCAGATCTTGATGAGGTCATCAGAGTTGTTTATAGTTGTGGGTTCGGAAGGGTCTGGTTGTTTCTTGTTGTTGGTAGCTATACCAAAAGGATAATATTGATGGTAAAGTGGGGTTATCAAATAATCAACAGTTTTGTTTACCTCTCTGGATAACTCTTCATCCAGTAAAGATAAGAATGGATACTGTGCAAACACAATCATCACTTGGTCTATGAGTTTATAATGCAGTAGGTATTTTGCAAATGCAATCTTATGCACAAACTTTATCTTATCAGTCAAAGATTGAACTTCAACTTGTGCAGCTGGTTCAGGTTCAGTTTCAGTTTTTTTAGTATCTTGTGCTGTGTTTGATCTACCATTTGATCTACCATAGTTCATAACGTCATCATCATCGTCATCGTCGTCCAAGACTAAAGGTGCAGCAAGTGCCAATGCAGAAGCAGTTGCCATTTTAGATTTCTCCTCTAGTTCTTCGGTATACAGCTGGTGTAGCTCTTCAATTGATTTATTTTCCAGTTCAGTGACTTTGAAATCTCCATCTGATTGGAACTCTAATGGATGTATACAGTTGTATATTAATTCGAATTGGAAGATATCTTTTTTGATTAGAAGTGCGATTAGTTTCAATTCATTTGCTATTGTGTCCGAACTTGTATCTCCTGTTTTATTCAATAAATACGAGCTGATAAGGCCTTGAATTGTAGAATTATATTCATGACTGGTCCACCATTGTGTCTGTTTTAAGATATCTAAAATCAACGTTTCATGTGAGTTCATATTCTGTGCAAAGATTGAGAAAAGTAATAGAAAACATCTATTTGTATCCAACTTGTAATGCCCGATCAACCGTTCCAAAATTTGAATATAGTAGTCAATCATATTGTATCTATCCTCGTTGTAGAATAGAGTTATAGTTTCAACGATCAATCTACTATAGCCTTCACTGGATTCATGTAAGGATGAGAATGATGGAACACCATAGCTATTGAGTTTTGCATCCGAATAGTACCACTTGTTGTAATCTGGCATATACGTCAATTTCAAAAACGCAGGCTCAAGATACTGTGTCTTGAAGCTTTCATCCATCTTGACATCCTTGATGAATTTAATCGATTTGTTTTTAGGATTCAGAGATTGGAAAATTAGTAGGAAGTTAACGCATGCTTCTTGTCTCTCTTTGAGGTTTGTTATTGAAGCTATTGACTTGTTGGTTAAATCCAACAGGCTTGATTCTGAGATTCTATTCGGAAATTCAATTAGGTTCATCACAATTTCGTAAAAGAGTTCAGTTGGTTTGATTTCCTTTGATGTTATTCTTTTGCATATCCCATCAGTTGTTGCAGTCAAATTTTTCAACGACGAGTCTGTGAAAAACTTCAGATCAGTAGGATACACACCCAGTTTATCGGATGACTCTGCCATTGTGAGTTTAGGTTATGTATTTATGGATCGGTTTGAAGTTGGTAGATTAATAAAGGATACGTGAACGGGTTGAAATATTATTCCACTCTTTAGTGTCTCGCAGAAAGCACATTTTTTTGAGCAAAATGGCGAGAAGGAAATTTTGAATTGATTTGATTATGAGATTAGATGAGCTAAATGGAACAGAAGCAAGACTTGTTCAAAGCACCGTAATCAAATAAAACCAACAAGGTAAAATAATAGTATAACTAGAAAATACAATGGTATGTATTGCAATATCGCCCTCTGTTACAATTTATCTTTGACTACATCCAAAGGAATGAAAAATACTAACTTATAGTTCATCGCATCCCCACCCAACCATACAGTCCGATCAACTAAGGGAACGTCAAATGTACGAACAAATGAAATCCAAACACGTCGGATTAGGAAATGCAAATACAACAAGAGAAGAATTCATAAGTAATATCAACCGAGACACATACGCAACGTTGGTATCTCATGATCCATTGCTTGAACATCTTAGCGTTTCTTTGAACAAGCCTAAGAAATTGTTGCATTTTGAGTTGATTAAAAAAATGGTCAATCCTTTGCCAACCATGACTAAGGTTGCTAAAGATGGTGATAGTTAGTTGGAATATTGGAGTGTTGGCTACCATTGTGGAGATCGTAGTGGTTTGATCTCTGTATTTTCTACGTTACTTTATGGACTCTGTACTACTTGATGAATAATAAAAAGGAAGTATGATTATCGGATTGAAGATATAAAAAAGTAAACACAAAACATTGATTTGGTTGTATAAGGTTTCGACAAACAAAAACCGTATACAAAGTAGAGTTATAACAGTGGTCTCTTTTTTTTTTTTGGTTTTTTTTTTGGTTTTTTTTTGATTGTTCATAATATGCTGAAAACAATCGGTTCTTCAAAAGAAGAAGACTGGATTGTTTGGTTTGGTTCAACATCAAGCCAACAATGGAGCCTGCTCAGATGACGAAGAAGACCCATTAAAGAGTGCAAACAGAGCAAGAATAGATCCAACGAAATCGATACCGGAGATGGTAAATGCAAAAATCCACTGGAATGCAAACACTTTGGTGAACATTTGACCCAAACCTAAACCGAGCATCAATAAACTTGTACTTAAACCAACTGAAATGTCACGGTATAAAAGTAGGATGATACCTGGAACTAACAAGAAATCCCAAATGAAGATGTTTGCCAAGAGTCTAGGAGTTAATGATTTGTTATGCGAGTGGAACACACAAGCACCGTTCCAGAATAATGCATACATAGTCCAGGATAATGGGATTCCAGTGACTGGGAAATGAACAGTGAACCAATCAGAAACGTTTTTGATGGACACTGTCTTGTGGGTGAAATACAAGACCAGTAAGTTCATGAAATTGGCAATCAAGATAGCCTCGGAGATCATGAATCTTTCTTGAGCAAAGAAATAGCACCAAAAGAAGTTCAACACGTTGTTGATTGCGAAATGGGATCCAACAACATCCATAATGTTGGATTGTGCAACTGTTGAAACGTTATCGTTGAAGAAAAGTTTCAGGATGAAGGTGAGTTGGAGTAGCAATGTAATCAGCCAGTAAATTGCAATCACAATCATGCTTCCACTGAAGGGAGTTATATAATGGTCACCAAAGTGGCCAAATATAAAGTAGGCAAATATCCCAAAAGTGGATAGAGCAAAGGATATGATGATTGTGATTTTGTTAACACGGAGAGTATCTGAATCAGCCATTGTGAAGTAGTTTAATCAATCCTTAATGAGATTCAATTGATGAAGTTGTGTGATATTCAAGGAATTGGAAAAGTAACTGGTTTATCATAATCAAGTTATAAAGTAAATGGTTATCAAGTTGCCACTAAATATAGTTTATTCAGATCAAGTTTGCTACGGGGAAGTTGGAGTTGTGTGTGATCTAATTGCTCATTGCTCAGACTTCAGCATGATGTCACCCTCTAAAATCAGCACAGCCATGCGATCTCCACATTATTAAGAAGACCCACTTTGCTGTATAGCCCAATCGGTTGATTACCTCACCATCTAGCAAGCATAAAGCAACTACTCATCAGGGTTTAATTATGTTGTAGGTGTTACGTAAGAATCTCATACACACTGTATTATATTAGATTATATCCATATTCCTTGAGCAATTTAGAGACGGGCTATAATTACGTAACACCTACTAACTAGCCACACTTCGCCACATCCACTGAGTCTACTTTTTTTACGATGTGTATCCGGATCACTTCTACCACAAGAATGAGGTGACGGATGTGGATGTGGATGTGGATGTGGATGTGGTGAAGTCCGGTGATGGAGCAAATATGATGATGATATGCAACAAAGAGCAAATACTAGGTTACTAGGTGCCTGAAAAGTGAGAAAGTGAATATGGTGGGGTTGTAAATCAAGGCAGTATAAAAAGTGCCCTTGTAAGAATCAACCTGTGTTACTAAGCCGTTGGGAAACTTATTGTTTCAAAGTGTTGTGTTGTTGTGTTGTTGTGCGAGAGGGAAAGAAAAGGGAATTGTTGTCTGATAAAATGAGAAAATGGCGCGTGGAAGAAGAAAGAAGAAAGAAAAGATGAGTTGACTAATGTGACAGAAGGTTTTTCTGTTGGTTCCTATCACCACCACCAACAGCTCAGCATCAATTGTGTTGTACGAGTTGTACGAATTGTACGAATTGTACCGGTGTATATGCTAGAATCAGTAGTATTTGATAAGCCTCCAATCGACATGTATACGTGTCATACCGACCAAACCTGATGAGCACACCAGTCTATTCGGTTCTCAGAGATTAATATTTAATTTTAAAGAGCCTGGATCCGAGTGTAAAATCCGGTCGGTGGAAATCTCACTTCACGGCTGAAAGAGAAGACCGAGCCGGTGTGATTCGCACTCAGCTTTAAGGCCGCAACTGGCAAATTGAGGGAGGTGAGGTTAGGCTAGGGAGGTTAGGGAGATAGTAGGAGATAGAGGAAGAGGAAGATGAAGATCATCGGATGATAACTGAGTTGCATGGAATGAGACAGGTTGTGAGAGAAGCGTGCTCAGACCACAAAGAACACAATGCACCAACAATTACACCACATGTTAAACCAATATCAAATATCAACCCATCCATCAATATCAACTTATCCCACCAACAATGTATTTCAATTAGTAAAACTAGAAACCTGTTCCAACAATTAGCTCTGATTTGTAATGTGCTTTCGTTGAGCCTTGAGTCTTGATCCAGGAGATGGTTAAACCCACAAAATCCGCAAGCAACAAATAAAACACGGGCCCTGTCAACTGAAAGGTGCCACCGGGTGCAAAGAGGACAGCACAGGGGGGCGGAGTGGGGATGGAGTAGACACACCGGGAAGAACACAGCACTTTCCAGAAGATTCCACCCGGTGGATGCGCCATTTAGTGCTGCCCGCTGCAAAGTCTGCAAACTCCGGCAGGGTGTGAGATCTGCTTATCTTTTCAGCCGAACTTTATTTGATTTGATTTTTTTTTTGATTTTCATGTGCGATGCACCGGTTAACAAGGATGACTGACTAATTGCTAATGACTAATACTGATCTGCTTTTTTCCTATATATTACATCCACATTTCCCTCTTTTATCAATTATCACAACTCACTTCAACTTACTCTAAGATCCCAAATCCATCATTCATATAACAATTATATATACATATATATATATACCCTAATAGTTAAACTTAGCTAGCTACTTATAGATACCCCATCCCCACACTGCCTTATATATAGATAAAATAAATTACAATGAGACAAGCAATCAGACAATCAACCTCAACTAACATCTCAAGAGACATCTCTTCAAAGATCAAGAACCAATGCCAGTCCTCAAACTTATACTCAACCCACGCTAATGGTTGTACTCTCCCTGCCACTAGCAACGTCTCTCCAGACTTGCTTGATGAGAAACTATTCAACCTGAAATTAAGATACTCTGCCTCTCCACAATCATCTCCTTTCCCATCATTCACATCCAACCACTTCCGCAACTCACACAATGCAAACTTGAATGATGATAGCAACTACACATACTCTTCAATCTCACCAGCTCAAGTGGAAAGACTCAGATCAAGCTCGATGAAAGTGTCACATTTGATGAATCAAAATCGTAATGATACATCTAGTCCTATTGTGTTGGGTGATAACGTTGAGTTGATTCAAAGATTGGAAAAGTTGACTTCGAAATATAATACTTCTGTTCCTGTGATTATTTCAAGTTGGTTAAACAACTCGTCTAGCTTTAAGATTAAGCTTAGTGAACAGGATATCAGCCATTTAGACCAAGCCTTGACTGTTTGAATGATTTAATATATACACTCGCTAGTTCGCTCGCTCGTTTGGTATGATGATCAGCTTGAAATGGTTTATGCTGGTTTGTTGATGTTTAGTTCATTAGGACAATGAAGTGATGTTGATCTTCATTTTGTTGTTTGGGTTTTTAGGTTTTACTTTTTTTTTCGATTTTTTTAGTTTTTTAATTTGCAATCAGTTTGATTGATTTATATATATACACCACAATACATTATACCAACTATTTATTACACCTTCATCTCTGTAGAGTAACCCATTTGCTTACTTTAAATATTTTTACTTGTGCTGATCACTAGGAGAGCTTATCGTTTAGTTCGTATAACGTGTTATATATACATGGAAATAAAGTATAGTGTTTGAAGATAAATGTAAAAAGTTAAAACAAAATTAACATAAAAACTGAATATAAAAAGGGTCAGATAGTTTGTATAGATACATATCTCAAGGTTTAAGAATAATTATAGTATGTGTTAGAAGAAGTTAAAATGAAATCACAAAAGTTGAAACTGATTATTTTTTATCTTCAGTTGTTTCAGATTCAGTGGATGGCACCACAACTTCACCATTGTTAGCAACCCAGTCTTCCCATGATCCAACGTAGTTTAATCTGTCCTTGTAACCGTAAGTAGCAGCCAATTCTTCAGACATGGTGGATCTCACACCACCAAGACAATAAAACACCAAGGATTCATCAACTGAAGGTTTTGGAAATCCGAATCTAGCTCCGAATTCCTCTTTTTCTAATCCTAAAGCACCAGGTGATGATTTGTATGGCACATTTAATGCACCTGGAACATGTCCCAATGCATATTCATCAGGTTCTCTGACGTCAAGAATCACGGTGTTTGGCTTAGGGGTCTCGATGATCTTTTTAAGCTCGTCAAAGTCAATCACTTCAGCTGGCTTGTCAACTTGAATTGCAGAGCTGTAGTTTCTTGAGATGTTGAAAGTTTGAGTGTTGAAGTAGTTGATTGAAACCGGTTGGAATCTGGTGAATCTTTGAGGTGTTTGTTTTGAGGAAACTGAACGGATGATGGTGTTTGAGAATCCAATGGATCTTAAAGAAATGATTCTTTGTTTGGAGATGTTGTTTCTGATTAAGTTGAATGACATTGTGGTGAATATGATTAGATTAAATGATGTTGGCGTTTGGTAGGGTTAATTATCGAAGGGCAAGTATATTGGGCTAAAACAATATGAATGAATATGGGCTTTGAGTATATGTATGAGAGAGTTAAGTTGATGTTGATAGCCTGAACAATATTGTGAGTTTGCAAAAACTTGAAAGGTGATATACAGATCAGGGATATTAGGCTTGTTGGTGTTGATGTTACTTGTTGTTGTTGCCGTTGTTGGTACTAGTTGGTTGGAATGGATCACACACTCAACCAATTTTCTGAAAAGAGAAAAAAACGTTCGGATTCGTTTCCTTTTAATTCTCGCAACTCCACTGCCGCAAGAGGAAACCCGCATCCGAAAAGCCAAGAGCCCGGGTGGACCGTGTACAAATATTGGGCTGTTACGACACCGTCTACAATACTGTCTGGGGTATATATAAAGTGGTTGAAGATAAAAATGGAAAAGATATAAAAAGAGTTAGTTCAATTACAGGCAATGGAAAAGAAAATTATTAGTAACTATTAACAAAAAAGAAAGAACACACAATCATTTACCAAAACTCTTACCAAAACTTTGGGCCATCTGTCTCATTTCTGGATTGTTCATCATTTGCATCATATCTTGTTGCGATGGCATACCTCCTCCCATACCACCCATACCTGGCATGCCTCCCATACCTCCCATACCTCCCATACTGCTCATCATCTTGCTTATATCTGGCATTCCCATTCCTCCCATACCCATGTTACCCATCATCTTTTGAACATTCTGCATCATCGAAGGATTGGATTGTATCTGTTGCATGGCCCTTTGCATCTGTTGAGGATTGAAATTCTTGCCAGCCATTCCTGGTGGCATTTGGCCTTGCATGTTCTTTGTAGTCTGTGCCATTCTAGCAAACATCTTCTGTTGCATCAACAATGCTTCAACTTCAGTAACAGATGTTCCTGATCCTCTTGCAACTCTAACTATTCTATTTGGCTGATCAAGGAATATAGATCCATCACTATCTAACTCCTCCTTTGTCATGGAATCCATAACAAACACCATTCTCTTGAATTTCTTGGATGTCTCTTCTTCACCAAATTGATTCATCATCTCTCCTATTCCCCCTGGTAACATTTGAGCAATCTTGGATAGTGGTCCCATCTTCAAGATATTGTTCATTTGTGTTTGTAAATCTCTCATGGTGAATTTACCCTCTTGGAAATTCTTCAAGGTATCCTTTTGATCCAAATTCAAAGTCTGAACATGCTCCATCAAACCTTGAATATCTCCAATACCTAACAATTTAGAAACAAATTGCTTGGCAGTGAAACTTTCAAGATCCTGTATATGCTCACCAGTACCAATAAATGCAACAGGTGTATTTGTGGCAGCAACTGCAGAAATAGCACCACCACCTTTAGCGTGACCATCCATTTTCGTTAGAATAATAGCACCAAAATTTGATGACTCTTTGAAAGCTTTAGATTGAGCTTCAGCAGCTTGACCAATTGAAGCATCCAAAACCATGATGGTTTGATTTGGCTTAACAGCTTCACCGATTTGAACCATTTCAGCAAACAATTCCTTCTCTTGCCTATGACGACCTGATGTATCAACGATAATAATCTCAAATTTCTCCTTCTTGAATTTCTCAACACCATCAAATGCAACCTTAACTGGATCTGCTTCGGTGTATGAACCATAGTAAGGAATCTTTGCCTTTGTGGCATTTTGTTTCAATTGATCAAAAGCACCAGCTCTGAAAGTATCCGCACAAACCATACCAACTTTGAAACCTCTTCTTTGATAATAAACTGCCAACTTTGTACACGTTGTAGTCTTACCAGCACCTTGCAAACCAACAAACATGATAACGTTGGATTGTTTCTTCTTTGGCTTGAAAACTGGAGCATCTTTACAATCAACAAGATCGCACAATTCATCAAAGACAGCTTTTTGGATAATTTTCTTCTTGTTAGCTCCTGCATTTTCATCTGATTCGATAGAAGCTTTCAATTTCTTTCTTAAAGTTAGGACAAGTTTGATGTTCACGTCCGCTTCCACCAATGCGTTGGAAATTTCTTTCAACATGTTATCGACAACATCCTGATCAACCACGCTTGACTTGGTGACTTCAGACACAGCGTTATTGATCGCTCTACCTAAATCAGCTAAGACCATTGTTTATGATGTATCGTAACTTATGTATATATGAGCTGTTGTATGTATCTGCTAAAGTTTAGTACTCCGAAACACATCAAGATCAGATATATGTATCTTGAGAATCGTTTCGACTTCCACTCAGAACAGAACCCGATAATCAAAAACTGTGACGATGAGGCAAAACACCCGTGCACCTGTTAACACCACGATCAGCCGTCCGAGGCACTCTCTTCATGTTTGCTTGCTTGTTTATAGAGATACTTGCAAACCCAACTCCATCACCTCCTGGTACTCACAAGACTAAGAAATTCTAACTTAATCTTGATTCATTGCAGGAAGTGGTTGTTCTGATGAATGTATTCAACACGATACAAAATTCAACTTCCAATCTGATTCATCTGAACATAGGACAGGATACAACACCTATCAATGCTCCTCCAAGTTTGATCTTCTTCTCCATCATAAACCCTGATCTAATAGAAATTGACTCTTCTGAATCATCAGCTGATCAGATAAAACAGATTGTATGCTATATCAGTTTTGAAGAAGGAAGAGAGATATCAGATAATGAGAAGGTGAAACACGTTGGTTTGATTCGTGGCTTGAATGACTTTGCATTGAAATTTCTATCAGGGTCATCCGAATCATCGATCGCTTGTTTGAATCATATTGATACTGATAAATCTAGAATTATATTCGGAAGGTTAGAATCGGGTTATTATTTTACCTGTGGTTTCAATTTTGGGATCTCTAATGGTGAGTATGTTCAAAAAGGTCTGGCTACTCCTGATTATTTGATTGATATTTTCCAACAAGGTTACAAGCTTTGGTTCCTGAATTGGGGTTCAATTGACTGTGTCTTGAAAAACGAAGAAGATTTTCAGTTTAAAATAGAAAGTTGGTGGAAAACTTGGTTGCTGAATCGTTTTGAATTCGTTTCTTCGTTTAATATGAATGGCAAGGGTTTTTTGAATTTGTTAGATGGTTACAGAGCAAGTTCAGTTATTGCTCCTGTTGGATTCCATGAAAATTTGAAAATCAAATTGGATGATTTCATTTCAACAAATGATGGTGTCTTGGATGCTTTCATTATGAACAGTAATTGGACCCCTGCCAAGAACTTTGGTGCAATTTATGTCAACAAAGAATCTCCATTTCAGCAAGAGTCTTTGAAAGATCTCATAAATTTCTTGGAAAATATGGATGTGAATTTTGGTCTATCGACATACTCGTTAAGTGTGCCTAATATTCCTTCTTTGAAAACATATGTGGCTACATTGAAAAGACTAAACTCGATTGCCGCAGATGGATCACTGGCTGAAAGATCAATCTTTGAACCAGCATTTTATTTACACGATCAATTGGCTAACAGAGTGTTCAATCCATTCGCAAATGCTCTAACATCGCTGTCAAATATCACAACTTCTATGTTACCCAAAAGTTTTGTGCCTACTATGCCTAATAGTATTGTCCCTGACCTTAATTTTTTTGGATTTGGTACCGGTGCGAACGCTGTGGATAGTACATCAAGTGGTTCGGTTCCAAATGGTGACGAGTCTACAGATCTTCTAGCAGTGGAATCCAGAACAGAGTCCAGATCTTCAAATCTTTCTATTCAAGAAGGAATGAAGCTGGTTGACAAAACTGGTAAGTATTTATTGGGGCATACGAAAGATGAATCAATATGTACGAGGAATATATACCTCAAGCATATTTTGAATTCAGAACAGCAGAAAGTTACCCTCTTAGTTTATGAAATCAATGGTATTCTGTTTGGTATTCTACATGATGTAGCATCAACTAATTTGCAAGATATATCATATTATGGAACTCTACAGTCCAGTCTGGACACCATTTTTGAGGTTTACTTCAAAGATATAATAGTTACCCAATTGACGGAGTTTGAAAAGAATTTCAACAAGAGAAATACTTTCCATTATATTGTCCACAACACTGCGGATAATTCATACATCACCTCGCTGGCCAACATTCCCGACGATGATGAAGTTAAAGGCTTGAAAGTCTTTGATTCAAAACAACAAGATGTGAGCGAATCATTAGGGAGCAGATCGCTTTGTATAAATTTGAACTTGAATATCATCAATTATTTAATTGATGATCCAGTTCTATTTGGATTGGAAAATTGTGAGAAATTGATAAAGTTGAATAGATTCTGGTGGTGTTTGTTTATTGTATCCAATAACAAACGAACAATTATATTGAAAAGATTCAATGGACATGAAATTAGGTTTGAAAACACAGAATTGATCTCTATCTTTGGTCCTGATGTTTTGCAATGGTATAGGGAAACCGTGGAAAATGATCCATGATTCATCATGAGTAATGAGAGTTTGAATATTTACTATTTTAAAGAGATGATAGATCTTCATTTGATAGGAGGGCTTAGAGACCAAATGGCTTCGAAGATATTGGATGCTAGACAATTGGTTATACAACTATACTCATAGAAATATGTGAGGAATAGAGTTGGTTTGACTTTCCTTGAAAACTTTGACCCTGAGCCATCCTAAGTGGCTCTTTGAGTAAACATATTATCAAGAAAATATCCCTAATTCTATCTGACTGTTGCTAGGGCTATGGTCCATCGTATCATATACCAAACTAGATTTGTTTATTTACTGTATATACTTGAAAAACAAATAAACACTGACTAATTTTTTTCAATTTTGATCTCCTTGGTAATCAAATTCAAAACTAAATTCAACTCATAAATGAATAACTAAGATCATAAAATCATAGACTAAAACTCAAGGAACAAAAGAACAAAGAACACAATGAAATAAGTACCTCGCCAAGTGAGAACTTCATAGGCTTTTCAAAACAGCATCAAGTCCAGAAAGATCAACATCAGCAATACTGGATTCAACACCGACGTACTTGACGACACCATCATCGACAACAAAAGCATATCTCTTGGTTCTAGCTGGAACAAAATCATCAGCAGGAATAGTTAGTCCGAATTGAGCACTGAATTTACCGTATGGATCAGAAGCAAATAACAATTCACCCTTGCTACCTAAAGCCTTACCCCAAGCAGCAGTAACAAATGGATTATCTGTGGTGATCACCAAAATTTCATCAATTCCCTTGGATTTTAATTTTTGATAGTTTGCAACGTATTCTGGAATGTGGGTTTCGGTGCAGGTTGGGGTGAATGCACCGGGAGCAGCCACAATCACAACTTTCTTGTCTTTCAAGAAACTAGATAGTTCTAATGTCTGAGGTAGTGCAATTGAGCATATGTCTGCCCTTTCCTCTGTATATGGAACATATCCAAGTTTGATCTGAGTTGGTAATTTGTCTAGAGAGATTTTGATTTAGTTAGTATTATATAATTGTAGATTGAGATTGTTGATTGGCTTAACAACATACCTCCGACTTTGATTTCGCCCATTTTGTGTGAATTGAGTCTTGCTTATATGATGAAAAAGTGCATGCAAGAAAATGGGAAAGGCCAAACTGTGGCAATTGAATAAAGAAGAGTGAATTGGATGTGTTTATATACCAATCGGCGAAATAGGCCACCCCACAGACCCCACAGTTGCTTTCCGGAGTTGCAGCCTTTGTCACGCTTCGAGTGGGGGTGCGATTTCCGGTTGCAACTGGTGCAATGGCCCATCAATGTGATACGCCTTTCACAGTTGTGAGTTACAACTGAGCTATTCATTGGTTGGCTATGAATACAAGAATAACACAATAACGATCTCAAATCATATAGTGGTATCATTTCAAAGCCATTATACGTAACGAGCGACAACTACTAATCTAAACTCCGATATTATCCTTCTTGGGGATCGGTGTTTATTGCATCAATGGAACAGTAGAGTACATCATATACATTTGCATTGTATCTATAATTAGAAATTTTGCCGTCATAATGAATTGACCCACATTGAACCTGTCAACGCTGTCAAATTGGTGGTCGGTTCCATCTTTGGTATATGTACACGACGTGGAGGAGGCACATATGAGTTTCGGCTACACTACCATACTAGAGTAAATGGTAATCTTTCAACCGTTGAGTCAGAAAAAAAGGTAAGCTTTTCTTGATTGAGCAATATACAAAGACAGGGGATAAAAAAAAGTCAAATACAGCAGCAGGATTTTTTAAAAATCCATGGTTAACATAGCTAAGGAATTCTAAATTGTCGTGACCACTCACAACAAAATGCAAAGAAAGATAAAGAAAAGGTAGTTAGTTTCATCATAATAGAATTGAAAAATCAGCTAATGAAACAATTTAATAACAACAGTTAGAAAAACAAAAGTAAATAGCAAAATGAAAAGAATACAGGTATATTTTTTTTTTTTGGATTTTTGAGTTTTGATTTTTCAAAGGGGCATGTTTGTAAACAGTTTGATTTTTCAAAGGGAGCATGTTTGTAAAGAGTTTGATAGTTATGAGATAGTACATCAGAATGAGAAGAATTTTTTTAATGAAATCAAGTATTTGGAGCACTTCCTGAATTGGTAGTTGACGAAGGGGTTGTAAATTTGGAATGCGTATGGTAAATTGAAGTGGCTCTGGCTTTCAAAGCTTCGGCAAAAACCAGGGCAATCGGCCAAACTGGTGCATCGGCTAAGATTCTGACACCTAATGACAAACATCTTGAACTCAATCTACCACTAAGAATGATTTCAGCAATTGGTCTTAAATCACTTGTATCCAAGGCCAATCTTGCTAGGCCATCATCTAAGATATCCACATCTAGTGCTCCGTTTGCTTGTTTTCTTAAAAACTCAGCATACGAGGAGTTGTTGAATCCTTGAGGTAGAAGATTTTTCTCAACTTTCTTGAAAATTGTTTCTGTTCTCAGCCATAAAACTCTATCTGCAGTTGATAAATTTGGTGATCTATCAGGGTGTTGTAGATATGCAATTGCCCATTCTTCAGTCTTGTATAGATATTCTGAGATTAATAATGTGGAGATGAATAAACAAGTTAGGAAGAAAATTGGAGTTCTAACGGAAGTCTTCTCTGCATCGTTTGTGATTGAAATAATCTCAATCCAAAGATTGATAATATCCAAAGAATAATTGATCGAATCTCTCAATGCTTCAGGATCTCTACCCAAAGTATTAATCTCAGCATTCATTCCATCCCAATCTCTAAACCACACTCTATTCAGAATAGGTGAAATATAAACACATTTTCTAATCTTGGCGAATGAAAGCAAAGGCAATATCAACTTCAAAACAGCACTTTGATTAATAGTATGAACGTTTTGACCTCTTGGAACCAAAATACCTCTGTTTCGAACAAAGCATGATTCCCATGATTTCAATAAAGTTTCAATATGGAATCTTGAGTCCATTCTCCACTGTGCCGTCTTCAAACCTTGTGATTTCCCTGCCGTATTTTCCAAATCCAGTCTTTCTTGATGAATGTAACCGTTCAACGACATCAATAATGACAGTAACGATCTGAATCCAATCTCTTTGTCTAATGTATGGTTGTTCAAGTCCCTCCATAGGTCTCTGTAATTGATACCGTTACTTAATTGAATTAACGAGAACTTGTTGTTGATCACAATATTCTTGTCTTTTAATAAGCTCAACCATTCAATACACGTTCTAGACTTCCATAAATCTTCATTAGGGCACGGTGAACCACACTGGATATCATCTGCATTCAACTCAATCGGGGATCCAATCAACGAGCCAAATAGGACACACAGGTAATGCAAGCAGTGCACGGTTCTGATTCTTGATTGTGAGAATATAAAGTACTCGTGGCATTCTTTCAATAGTCGGAGTTGCTGATTGCTTGAAGTTGTTAAATTTCTGATATCAGAGTGGATATCTGGGATCAAGAAGAAGTTTTCCAATGGCATATCCAATTTGGTCTTTTTAACTAATGAGACCAACGAAGTTAATTGTCTCGATGTCAATTTTGTAACTTCGATATCATTGTGAAACATACCTAAGAACATGTGCAATAGCAAAGCCTGTGTGATGTGCAATGGGACATCATCGAAACTGTTTTGTTTCAGTTGATGCTCCATGAAGTTATGGATTAAGAATCTTGAAAAATTGAATAACGTTGATGAGTTTCGTGCATGGAACGAATAAAGTGCACCGATGGCTGACATTGACATCAACAATGGGATCTGATCCAAGTTGTTTTCAACGTCAAGTGATGGGATGTGAATGAAGGGGAAGTACTTGTTGAATTCAATTTCGTACAAGGCCAAGTAATGATTCAAGTCGTCAAGTTGAGGAAATTGGGAGATTTTCAAGTTGTAAGTGTTCATGATATGTGTTCTAACTTTTTCAGAACATCTACCAGGAACAGTGGGCTGTTGTTGATGTTGAGAAACGGAGATATGTTTGAATAAATCAAGTTGTCTGGATCTGAAGAATTGGGATAGGTCATTGGTTGGTGAACTCACAGAATTTGGGGAAACGTTAGAATTGTTTGTGCTTGGAGATTCTGTGAAACCGATATGATTCGATATATTTGGAAATTCTTTGTCAATTGGAGCAGCTATGAATTCAGAAAGCCAATCTTCATTGCCTTGCTGTTGAACAAATGAATCTGGTGTGTTTGAAGCTTTGGCGTAGGTGTTGTTTAAACCTCCTATGCTTACGAGGCCAGCACCTGAAGAATCTGTTGATGGGATAGATGATGGGTTATCATCTTGCTTTGTGGTAGAAGTGTTGTTGTTGTCGGTGCTGCTGTTAACATTGTTGGTTTTGGAAAACAAAGATGGAGGATTAGTTTGCATTCTGAAGTTTGTATGGATATCAGCTGATGTCACATTCATTCCAAAATCGGACAAGTCCAAGTTTTCAAGGTTATCGAAATCCAGATATGTGAAATTGTTGGAACTTTGAGGATGTGGAGTTAGTTGAGGAGAAGAAAAACGAACTTGTTGAGGAGCTTCAGATTCAATATCATCCTTCTTGTCAAGTTCATGTGGGTTACCGGTATACGAATTTGCGGTTGCTGCACTGAACGAGGCATGTCTTTGATCTCTAAATTTGTTGGCTTTTGGAAGTTGTTCATTCTCGTCGTCATCTGTAGCGAATAATCCTATTGGATTATCGTGTTTCAAATGGTCATCTTCATCAGCGGAGTCATCGTCAATTTCGTGGCTGCTTGGATGAATACTGCTACTTTGAGTTCGTGCTAGTAAATGGATATCTGTGACTGGGGACAGGTTTGAGCTTGGAGAAACTTTCTTTTGCTGTTTGATAGGTCTAGAGTATGGAGAGGTGGCATCATCTGGAGAGCGGTTTGAATTGGAATTGGAATGGGAAGATGATGATGAATGAGGAGAGTAAAAAGAGCCATAACTAACATTCATTTGCTGTTGTAAAGATTGATTATAATTAGCACGATTTTGTGATATATTCGTGTCAGATTGTAAATTATTCTGTTCATATATGCTATTACTACGTGAACTTGTTGGACTTTCAGTTAGCAAGCCTAGATCAGTATGGTCAAGTATTTCAGACACACCGGAGCCAACCATTGAAAGCAGATTAGCTTCGGATGCAGGTAAAGGTAGTTGATTGTTTGTATTATTGCTAACTATATTGATATTATCGTTTAAATAATCACTAATGATTTGGCCATCTCTTGGTTCTATCTTTGGGCCTTTACCTCTTCTTGGAGCATTTGTTCTGTTGTTTGTTGGTAAAGAAGAATGTAATTTTTGTTGATGTCTTAAAACCAAGTCACGTCTAGCAAAGCAACGTCCACATGCTGCACATTGGAAAGGTTTTTCATTTGTATGTGATCTTTCGTGTCTTTTCAAATGTTCCAACCTTGCGAATGCTCTTGTACAAGTTGGGCATATGTGAGGTCTTGGTTTGTCTGTTTTGATTAGTGCTGACTTTTTTGGTATTGGGATATGTTGATCTGAGTTATCATCCGACATTGTTGGTCAAGAGAAACAGATGTATCAAGAGATGGAGTGAGTGGTGTGGTAATAGCGTAGAATATACGTTGGTATTGAAACAGTCCAGGTTCTCAAAATGTGACAATTAAAGCCAAAGAAAAAAAAAATGGTTGTGAAATGAGGGCTATTCAAGTTGTTTTGAAGAGAGTTGAATGCAAAGATTCTCTTGTTTTGTGGATTTAGCTGTTTGTATGCCGAATATAATCAATTAAACACACAGGTTTGTGTAAATGTAGAAAATTTTCCCTTTATGTTTTCAAATCGACAGAGGGCTTCTTTGGTTGTGAAAAAGAAAAAAGAAAAAAGAAAATGAGGTGGTGGTGGTGGTGGTGCTTGTGTTCTTGGGGGGAGGAGGGGGTGTAAGGGTAAGAAGCTGGCTTAGATGGATGGACGAGTCTCGTTGAGAAGAGAAAGATGTGAACAGGTTGATTGCCAGATTAGTTGTGGATAATAAAGGGATGGAGTGTATATTTGATGGAGAAAGCCAGCCAGTTGCTGTTGATAAACGTGTGTTGTTTAAATTGCAACGAGGTGATAGTGATAGTGAGTGATAGTGATAGTGATGGTGTCCTCCTTGCAGTCAGAGAACAGCCAGAGAACTCCGAGTGCAGCGCGGTAGTCACGCTTTGGCCCCAGAGACACCGGCTCCCGGGACGGCCGTACCGCACCCCAGTGTCTTGCCAGCGTGCCAGCGTGCTTCTTCGCAGCCGTCGGTGGTCGGCCGCGGACCCGGTGTCTTTGAGGCCACTGCCTGCTACTGCCTGCTACAGCCTGCTGGGGTCTGCTGGGGTCTGAGGTTCTGCACGGATTACGTCAGGAGGGAGAAAGGGAAAAGGCGTTCTTACTCACTCCGGAACCTTGTTGCCAGGTGTTCTGTGGTGTTTTGTGACACTTGCCATTGCCATTGCCATTGCCATTGCCATTGCCATTGCCATTGCCATTGCCATTGCCATTGCCATTACCCAACACAAACCACAACCTCGAAGTATAAATATGTATGTATATATATATATATATATGTATTACAAAGCAAGATCATTTTGCACAGACACATTGAACGCTTCCTCTCTCTTCCGAATTCCTTGAGAATTATAGTGATTGTAAATCCAATGATTTGATAATGATTCTCTCTGATGAATGATCATTTAAACACAAAGAAAGAACCAGTAATAAGAATCTCCCTCTCACTCTCCCTCTCTCTCTTCCTCTTCCTCTTCCTGTAAGCCGAACTAACACAAATACGAAAACAACTTCTCTCTTATACTACGCCAATGGACAAGCAAGGCATTTACCATCAAAATCAAATCAGAATCCAATTCAAATGGGTCTAACTGGTTTAGCCGAATTTGCAGCTCGTCAACTCCGTCACAGTCCCCCAGCTTCCGCTGCCTCCAAAATTCCCCAATTCCCACTCACCGGGAAAGGGAACGGGCAAAAATGATTTCCTCTCGATTTCTGTTAGAAACCGCCCCCAAATGTCTACAAATGGGGCAAAAACAGGCAGAAGCAGCAAAAGCAGGCCAATGCAACTCATTTAAACGAGCTCCATGACCACAGCGCACGTGACCGAGCTCGGACTCCATCCGATTTGCTCGCACTATCTGTAGTGCCGACCAGTTTCCTAGACGTTACCCCAAAGTTACATGATCTACATGATCTATGGATTGTATATATATATTCGTAGATTAAATATATCTGGATATAAGGGAGATAAAATTGACATTCCTGAGCCCACTTCACCTACCCTGTTGATATGTATGGGGAGCTGTAATAGAAGAACCGAGGCCAATCGTGCAAAGCACACGGCAAATGAGAAAGAAATGGAGTGGTGGGCCAGTATCTGGTGCCTGGTGAAGTATCAAAGTCCGGTTTGACGAGCTGATTGGCATAATGATCGGTAGTCACACACAGACCATTTTAGCTCGAGAGTAGTCACTCCTATTATCTTAGAGATTATATAATCAATTACATACATAGTGACATACGCTGGTGTAAGGTATAAGAAGCTACTGTTTCGCCACATATAGTGTAATTTAGCTGCTTTGAGGCGTATTATGCCCAGCTAACACCAGTTGGAGGAATAGAAGAACACAGGTAAATCTGACCCAGTGCTGCCAATGGAAGTTGGAGCATTAGAATTTGAACTTCATTCACCATATCGTAGTATGACCAATGAACAATGCTGTATCCCCCGGTCTGTCTAGTGTTGTTATGCTGTCGTCGTCAATAGCAAATAACGTAATCCTCGCTCGCTCACTCGTGGCACAGCCGGAATGTCTCCCCAATCTCGAGCTCTGGAATATACACACTTCGCTGCCATACAGATTGGTGCTGGCAATATATCCACTGCTTGACGTGTGTACCTTACTTGTTTGTCTCCCCTTGTTCATTGGTAGAACTTGCAAAATTCGCATTCCTATCTATCATTCAATCAGATCAGATCACATCTTATAGCATACCCTATTTTTTTCTTTTCTTTTCCTTCGTATTATACTTCAAATACTACCCTCTTTCATTCTCGCTTTGCTCATTGTTCCTTCCTCCCTTGCTTGGCATATAAATTTTGATCATCATTTGAATCATCTTAAACACAAACCTACAGCACCATGTTAAGAGCTTTAGGATTCGGATCTGGCGGATCCACATTAGATACCAAAGAAAAGACATCACGAGTCATCCAAGAGGCAATTCAAATCGAAAATGCTTTCAAAGCAATGGATTACGTCTTGGATGATCGTGCCAGTGAAGGTTTCGAACTGCTTAAAGATAGAAATGAAGTGCCAATTTCACAATTGGCTTATGGTGTGATTCAGTTCTTAGAAGCAACTTTGGGTTTCGAAGCCCAGGCTATGAAAAAAGCCCATGATACATTATCTTTGGCGGAAAATCAAAATTATAAAGCTAAACAATTTGCTGAAAAGAATAAGTTGAAATCGTCGTTTATATATCCACCTGGAACTGAATACGCTGTGGCTTACGCTGAAGCAAACCTACTGAATGCGCTTTTGATGTTGTTAAGCGAAAGTGTTGTTGAAAGTGCCAAAGCTTTATTGAAATTGAGACGTGCGTATCATACATTGGATGCAATTAGTAAATCCATGGAGGCCCAAAATGCAGGCAGTGGGATCTCAGTGTCGAGCCTAAACAGTTCGAGTGTGAGCTTGGTTTCAGGTTCAAATTATAGTGATCCTAAATTCGTTAATGTTCCAATACCGTTAACTGAACAAGAAAAGAAAGATGCATTGGTTATTAAAAAACTTGAAAAATTATATCAGTTAAGAAAATCAAGAATGGATGGTGAACATATTGGTAATCCTCCAGTTTCGAAAAATTTGAGAAAAAACTTGGGTATTAAAAGAGAAATTGATGATGAGAAAGATTCTGATACTTCTGGATACAGTGTTGATCCAATCCCAGTTGATCGCAGTACCGTTGATGAGTATATTCATTCTGGTGTCAACCTTTGTTTCGGCCTCTTACAAGTTGTTCTTTCTTTGATTCCTTCTGGTATAGGTAAAGTCTTATCAGTTGTAGGATTCAAAGGTTCAAGAGAAGGTGGGTTGAAAATGGTTTGGGATGCAGCAAAGGAAAGAAATATCCATGGTGGTATTGGATTATTGGCATTATTGGTGTTTTATGATGGTCCATTTCAATTCACCGATGTTGATTTCGATTTACCTTCAACTTTGGAGTTGAAAACACCACATCGTATAAAACAGATCATGACCAACTCGTCGTCCAAATCTAAGAAAGATTTAAGTAGAGATAGAATGAATTTGGAAAGAGTTGCAACTACAGGTGATGGTGAGCCAACTCTATTGCATCCGGGTCCAAAATTGGTGGCTACGTTATTACATGCCAGAGCGTTGTTTCCAAACAGTAATCTTTGGTTATTGCAAGAAGCCAGAATGCTGGCTAGCCGTGGTAGATTGGATGAAGCTGTGCAATTGATGGATACTGCTGAAAGATCTCAAATGAAACAAGTTGATGCTTTACTGTGGTTTGATAGATGTATGATCTTGGTGTTCATGCACAATTATGAAAGAGCAGCCAAGGAGTTCATTCAACTTTGTGAAATCAATTCTTATTCTCATGCGCTATACACATGGTTTGCAGGTTCGTGCTATTTAGAAGCATATAGAATGTGCCTGACTGGCTTGGGATCGGATGGCGTTGATCTCACCAAGAAGGATTTTTATAAAGAGAAAGCAGAGTTTTATTTGAACGAGGCTCCGGAACTGATAGGTAAGAAGAAATTCTTTTCCAAGATCCCACCTTTTGAGAAATTCATCGGAAGGAAATACAAAGAGATCTGTCTAGTTAGAGATACCCATGGTGTTCCATTTTTAGATGCTGTTGGAACCTCATTAGCTCATGAGCTCGCATACTTTTGGAACGGTTATAATAGAATGTCTGAAAATAACTTGACTTTAACCCTCAATTTATTGGGTTACAGTGCGTCCAAATTGGAAGACCCAGTTTTGGATTTGGTTGATCCAGTCACTGGCAAACCATACTCCAAAATCCCTGAAACCACAGAGCAGGCAATGATAAGACATACGTTACAAGCACTTTCGTTAAGAAGACTTGGAAATATTGAAGCTGGTGCCACATTGTTAGAAGATAAAGTGATAAAGAATATCATGGATCCAACTCTTCCTGGAAAGACATTGAAACTGACTGAAAACCCATGGTTGTATCCAACTGCATTGTACGAGTGTGCTTTGTTCAAGTGGAAAGCTGAAGGTATAGATGGATTGAATGAGAGTATGGAATGGTTAAAGAAGTCTCAACATTTTAACACTGAGGATTATGAATTGAGTACTAGAGTTTCTATGAAGACGAAGGCTGCTATTGATAGATTAGAAGATTTGACATATTGAATATACGGATTACTTATTATATTTGCACTCATTAAGATACATTTTATTTATACATTGTTCAGCTTTGATTTGATTTGATTTGATTTGATTTGATTTGATTTGATTTGATTTGATTTGATTTGATTTGATTTGATTTGATTTGATTTGATTTGATTTGATTTGATTTGATTTGATTTGATTCGTACAATTTAAACTCCTTTGCGTAGCTCCAGTTTTATTTTGCATTTCATCAACATTTATGTCAGACAAACTCTTGAAATTGCAAAATTTAACAAATTTGTATCATGCCTTAGATGTAGATAAAACTAGAATAAAGGATAGGGCACATATTGCGGTTGAAAATCCAAAGTATAAGTCAACATCCAGACACCAGTAACATTTGCTAGGGAAATATTGATTTTCTAGCGGCTTGCGAAACTAACCACTGGAAATTATTTTTTTCTATGACTATTTGAAGATGGATTGGATCATCTGAAGTTGTGGGTGTTGAATCTGTTCAAGAATAATACCGTTGAACTATCACTTTCATTAACAAGCATAAATCAGTAATTAGATACATTCACCATGCCTCCTAAATCCAAGAAAGTTAACGAATCTAACGAAGATGAACAAAAACTTCAAGCCATAGTATTGACCGACTCATACCAAACCAGATTCATGCCATTGACATCGGTCAAACCACGTTGTCTGTTGCCATTGGCCAACGTTCCATTATTAGAATATACACTGGAATTCTTAGCACAATCGAACAATGTCTCTGAGGTTTATCTAATGTGTTCATCGCACGCTGATCAGATTCAAGATTACATTGATAATTCCAAGTGGGTTTCAATGTCTTCACCATTCAAGAAGATCCAAACCATTACATCATATGAGTCTAGAAGTGTGGGTGATGCGATGAGAGATATTGATGCTAGAGGTATCATTAGTGGTGATTTCATCTTGGTTTCAGGTGACGTTATTACAAATTTGGATTTGAACAAGGCTATTGCGTTGCATAAGTTGCGTAAGGCCAGCGATAGAGATTATATCTGTACTATGGTTTTAAAACAAGCTTCAGAGTTGCATCGTTCTAGATCGTACGTTGAGCCATCATGTTTTATTTTGGATAAGGAGACGAATAGATGTTTGTACTATCAGGATATTCCTCGTGTTGATGGTGCGAAATCATATGTTTGTATTGATCCTGAAGTTTTGGAAGATATTGATGAGTTCACTATTAAGAACGATTTGATTGATTGTCATGTTGATATCTGTACACCTGTTGTTCCTACTATCTTTCAAGAGAATTTCGATTATCAGTATTTGAGAAAGGATTGGGTTAAAGGTGTTTTGAGCAGTGATTTGTTAAGAAAGCATATCTATGCGTACATTACAAAAGAAGATTATGCTGCAAGAGTTGAAAGTTGGCAAACTTATGATGGTATATCACAGGATGTTTTAGAAAGATGGTGCCATCCTATTGTCCCTGAAAGAAACCTTTTAGAAGATCAAACTTATTCTTATGAATCAAACCATATTTACAAAGAACATAATATTAGATTGTCGCAATCGAGTAAGTTACAATCTCGAGTTGTGATTGGTGCTGATACTTTTGTTGGTGATGGTACAATCATTGAAGGATCTGTTATTGGAAGAAAATGTCACATTGGAAACAACGTAACCATTGAAAACTCATATATTTGGGATGGTGCGTCAATTGGTGATGGATGTATAGTTAGACATTCTATAGTTGCAGCAGATGCGGTTGTCAGATCCAATGCGATGTTAAATTCTGGATCCGTTATTGGGTTTGGTGTTGTTATCGATGAGAATGTTGTCATTCCAAACGAGTTCAAGATTGTTAAGACTCCTATCAAGACATTAAGCGATAGTGCAATGTTTTTATCTGATGATGAAGATGATGATGATGATGAAGACGAAGAAGACGAAGAAGATGATGAGGAACATGCAGACGTTGAGAGAGTTAATGATCCTTCAGTTGTTGGACCAAATGGTGTTGGGTTCTTATATGAAGATGAAGACGATGAGGATGAGACCAATATGGGTTATTCTGGTATCATATATCAAATGGCAAGTTTGAATGTGTCTGATATTTCTGTTGCATCCACTACAATTGGAGCCAATCAACATTCGCATAAGCGTAAAAAGAGAACTCAATCATCCACATCCATGTTTGTTTCTGATGCAGAAGGGGATGGTGATGAAGAAGAAGATTTTGATAAAGAAGCCATTGCAACTGTTGAAAGAGCAATGGAGAATAATCATGATATGTATACTGCATTGTTGGAGTTGAATACTTTGAGAATGAGTATGAATGTGACATACCATGAGGTTAGAAAATCCACATCTACAGCATTGATTAACAAAGTTGACCATTTCATAGCAACCAAGACATTGGATGTTAAGGAGGCTGTTGAGAAAGTTTTTGGTAAATGGGGTGAATTATTTGAAAGACAAGTTTTTGAAGATGATGATCAAGTTGATCTTTTGATGAGTATTCAAGAGATTTGTTTCGCGTTGAATGAAAGTTATAGATCAATGGTTTTCTTGCATATTTTGCTTTCATTATACGATAAGGAGATTATTGAAGAGGATAATATATATAAATGGTGGGACAGTGAAAGCTCAATGAAGATTGGCGGTGTGAGAGATAAGGCCGAAAAATGGATTGAATGGTTAAGACAAGCTGAAAGCGATAGTGAAGAAGATGATTAGAAAAGTTGAGAAAGAAGATTGATACATAGTGTATAGTGCTATCAAAACAAAAATTCACTCATTCATATATATATATGCATACAAATAATAGATACACACGGCTGTACGATGTATGGTTGATATATTATACAAACTGAAAATGTATTATGAAACTAATGCCCTGGTTAGAATTGGGTGTTATGTTCCTTGTTTCTTTTTTTTGTTCTTGTGCACCAGTAAACAATCATACACACATCAAGTGAAACCATACACATGAATATTCAAATGGGCCTTGGCTATATTCCGGTGATAACAAAGTTGTTAACTGAAGTTCCAAGGTTACTTTACGACTCGCCAATTGGAGCCCTTAATAAATAAGCCATTCGGCATATAAATAGTATATTACAACAGCAACACTAAAAATTGGAGTAAGTTCATAAATTAGCCGCCGCGGGTTAGCTTGCAATTGGAGTTTGAGTTGATACCATTGTCCAACTTCAAGCTGCGCATCTCCCGCTCCGGTGCTGGGTGGCCGCCGAGGGGAGGAGAGGGGGCGAGAGGGCCTAGCAGCTCCACCGCCGCCGGGAGAAGCGAGAGGAGCATCGTGTGCGGCCCCGCGGCTGCGTGTGCGGCGCCACTTTCCACAGCTGCAGCAGATAGCAACCAATCTCATTTGGATAGACTTATTCATTTGTTTATACGATAGGAATATTGATCACCTTATTCTCTTGCTGGCTGGCTTCCTACGGTAGCCAGTCACTTGCTGAACAGCTTACTAGAAGTTGCTCCTCTAGCCACTTGTTCTGCCGGTTCTTACTCTCCTATGGTGAGTATGGAGTAGATATAAACAAAGTACGAGCTCGGTTCAATAGGGTGTTCTAGATCGCAGAAATGGGTCCACCGCATGCTTCAAGGGCACCGCGCGGCGTCCATCAGTGTCGCTCTTTCGCTCTTTCTCTCTTTCTCTCTTTCTCTCTTTCTCCATTAGTTTTTAGACTTTGCAACACAGACCAGACAGCTGTTGCCCTTTCCAATTGCACTCTCTTGCTGGAAGTATCCCTCTGTAATATCTCTTTTATATTCCGGTCTCTATGCCAGTGTCTTAGCTTCACTTGACTTGACTTGGTTTCCACTTTCTTCAGTTTTGGTTCAGAGCCTAATATTGTTCCGAGATAACTGTACTCACTCCGATATTTACAGCCATCTATATAACTATATATTTAGCACATCATACATAATCCCTGTCTTCATTTCACACAACCATTTTTCAACCAGCTTGTTGATCATCTTCTTCTCCTTTTCCTCTTCCCCTCCTCCTATTCTTATTCGTCTCTTGTCCAAATTCGTTCCCTTCAGAAGAAAAGAGTATTCATTTATAGATATCCCACTCGTCCAACATACCTACCTGCCTGCCTGCCAACTTACATATAAATAGTCAATCTCCACAGTGTCAAAGCCCCACATTGTGTCCTTCCATTAACCAAAATCTCTATATACCGAATATTTTACATACTTCACAAATGTCGGAAAGGACATATGATAAAGAAGGCATCGATAGCCCTCCTCCTTCAACATATGACAAAGCAGGAATCGATAGCCCACCTCCTTCAACATATTCCTCCCAATCTGATTTCCCTGGATTCAGCCTGAGCTTAAATATCAATTCTCCCTTGGAAGAGCCTTCGTTCCCATCAAATTCCCCCTTATCTCCTTCAAACAACTTGGTATACCCTTTTCAATTTCCATACTCAGCTTCAAAGCCTACCAGTCAAGGACTGAGCCCTGATACGTTGGTCTCCTCTCATGTCCAAGATGATCAACTCTCTCATCAACAATCAAAGTTGAAACGACTAACTTCAAACTTCTCAGCCAGTGGTTCAACTCCAAAAAAGCTTCCTGATGACTATTTGAATCTCTTGCTTGAAAATGGTGAATATATAAGCCCTTCGGAGGCTGGGATACATCAAGCTTCAGCTTGTTTTCAACAGCTATCTGACAGATACGTGCTACAAAAGAGGATCACCTCAGAGGATGCTGATAATACCGCTTATTATATACTGAAAGAGAAATCAACAGGCACAAATTATTTGTTAGAGTTCATACCTAACCGTACAGTTGGAAGTTTATCAAGAGCAGTCAATACTTTCTATATTACAAGCAATCTGAACTCTAAAAAACTATCTGATAGAACCATTAGTTTTATTGATAAAAATACTCAATGGAATGAGGTCCCATATACGTTGCCAGATAATTTAGACTGTATTTGGTATCCCGAATCAATGGTCATCTTCAAAGCAAGTAGTAGTATGGGACTTCTGTTCAAAATTGATGAATCAATATGTGATAAAGATGAAAATCAAGATTTAAACGATCCTCAACTGCTTTCCAATTTGAGCTTTGATGTGGAGAAGGATTTATCCAAGATACTTCAAATTGCAATCAATATATGTAAAGCACTTAGAGAATTTCATGAATATGGAGTCACCAACAACTCACTATCACCACAAAAGATCATCATCAAAAAAAGTGATAACCATATGGCAAAATTAATGAATTTTGACTTCGCCTTTGCAATAACTCATGAAACTTTAATGACCAATTACAGATCAGCCAACAAGAAAACAATGATGAATTTCATTCCATACACTGCGCCAGAAAACTTTGATCCTTCAGTGCCGGTTGATAGTCGGGCAGATTTTTATAGTGTTGGTGTCATCATTTATGAAATGATAACCGGAAAATTACCTTTCAGAACAGACAATAGTTTGAAATTGACATTGATGCATTTGGTTCAGAAACCTCAACCTCCTCATTTAGTATCATCGTCCATCCCTATTGAATTGAGTAATGTTGTCATGAAATTACTGTCGAAAGATGCTGGTGATAGATATTCAACGGTTGATTTTCTAATCAATGATCTTTGTCTCATTTATAATAAGATATCCTCTGATACTATCCAAACTGAAACTTTAACTAGCTCAACCGTTACTCTCTCACCCCCAACTTCATTAGTTGGAAGAGAAGATATATTGCATTATTTGGAAGATGCACTGGACTCAAAAGGTGTAAGATCCATCGTTTTGACTGGTCAATCCGGTGTTGGAAAGACAAGGGTGCTGAGTGAATTTCAAACTCGTGCAGTTTCAAAGAAATTTTTGTTTGCTAAATGGACTGCCCATAATTTCAAACAAGTTGGATCCATTTTTGAAGGATTCTTGTTGATAATCTCTCAAGTTGTGTCTCAAATCTTGTCCAGTAATAAAAGAGATACTGTGAAATGGAGAAGTGCTCTATCATCTTCAGTGAAGGCTGATATGTCTGTTTTGTTTTCTCATATCCCAGAACTGAAAACTTTACTTGGTCCAAAGTATTCATACGTGAAGCCCAAACAATTTGACCCATCCGCTATGCATATGGAATTCACAATGAAATATCTAATTAATAAAATGTTAGAAGTGTTTAGTAGACACGGTTTGATCTTGGCATTGGATGATTTACAATATATTTCGGAAAGTGAAAACAAGATGCTTGAAGATTTTTACTGTTTCTTGAAACAAGAAGAAGCTGAATCCAATGATTTTAGATTGATCATTCTATCCACTTATCAGGAACCAGAAGAAGGTAAAACGATTTCCAATGCTTTGCCTTTGAACAAGTGTATCAGTGAAAACATGCATCATGAGATCATTAAGGTTGGTAACATGAATTATGAGAACGTGTTGGAGATATCCAAATATGCTTTGCAAGTGCAAGAGGCTGCAAGAATGGAGTACTGCTTGAAAAGTGGGAACCTATACATTGATACTGAACTTGGCGCTGAACATCCACTACTCGTTCAATTGAGCCATGAGCTTGCACAATGCTTGTATGCCATCACAAAGGGTAATATCATGCATATTAAATTATTGCTTAGAGTTATGAATTACAAAGATGGAGGATTTGATCTTCTCAAACATAGAATCACCCCAGAAAAATCCTTATATGTTCCAATTGTCAAGTTAGATGAAATGAGATCATATCCAGCATCAACATCAGAAGCTTTTGCAACCCTAGCAACTGGATTTGTCAATGATACATGTTCCAGAATTTTGAAATTTGCAGCATGCATATGTGATGGTGAATCATTCTCGTTGCAAGATTTGGTTTGCGTTACTGGATATGATATGACAACTGTTGTCAGTACAATATTCACTGCTGTTCTAATTGAGGTGTTTATTCCATCCTCAGTGACTTATAAATTCCCAGTTCATCTCCTGAGTGATCCAAACCATACACTTTCTTCACTAAGCGATAATGAAAAAGACACTTTATTGAATGTTACAATGTTCCATTTCAATCATAACATTTACCAGACTACTTTGATGAATATCATGGAACAAGACGGCGACTTGGAAAGTTACCATAGACTTTGTGGTTTACGACTCTTTGAACATAAAGGAAACACATCTTCATTGTCAACTAAAGAATGCTACCATATTGCATTTCATTTTGTCAACTCGTGGAAAGTTGCAAAAGATGAAGATCTTGAAGTTTACTCAACTATTCTTATAATGGCAGGTTGGCATGCATATGCTTCATATGATTTCAAACTGGCTCTAGAATATTTCGAAATTGCTAAGAAGTTTGTGAATTCTAAAGAAAGTGAAAAATTCTTTGATCTATTAATCATTCAAATAAATGCTGCACTTTCTGATCATGACCACTGTTTGGTATTAGTCGAGCAGGCATTGAATGTTTACCATGATAGAATTGATAGGGCCCAATTTTTGAATGCAAAAGCTAAAGCCTTATTTTCTCTGAAAAGATTAACAGAAGGTTTGAAAACCAGTATGGAGGCATTGGAATATTTGGACTTCACTTTGCCTACAGATCCAGACATTTTAAGAGCTGCAATTGACAAGGAATTGATATCAAAGACACCTACTTCAACAAGGGAGGTTCTCCGTTTATCAGAGTTACCCAAATGTGAAGATCAGAGAATATTGTTGATCTATGAGGTCTTGACGCATCTGGTGATTCCCGCAACTTTGCGAGATATGGCGGTCTTTTCACGTTATGTTTGCTATATGGTTCTTATATTGATGATGGAGCATGGTACTTCAATTTATTGTGCTGCTCCATTGGTTTTGATTGCCAGTTACGAGGCGAAAAACCCAAGCAAGTATTTGAAAAAGTCTATTGCTTACTGCAATTTTGCATTTAGTCTCGTTGAGGATATGTCACTGGAAACTTGTGATCAGTTTAACCTAGCTTATAGATGTTATTGTTTCAGAATTGGATCGTTGATTGAGCCATTGAGTACTATTTCTAAAGCTTATGACTTGTATGCGTTTTCATCAATGGAGCTGAGTATTCTGGATGATGTCAATGTCCGTGCGTTTGCAGTTAGAACAAAGGTGGTTTGGTGGCTCTCTTCGGGTTTGAATATTAGTCAGGTTACTCAGAGATATGAAAGTTTGCACCAAAGAGTATTCAAAAAAGATGATGACAAGAAACTTGCTCAACTTCTTCATGATTACATGATGGATCAAATCAAGACCACCACAGGTGAAATGGATGTTACTGATTTCAATATTGAAAATTATCCTCTCTTTGATCTTATTGAAATAAGAGGTCTGGGTGGTGAAATCCTGTTTTATATGGATAAAGTTTTGGGTTGTTTTTTGGCTAGAAAGTACAATCTTGCCATCAATCTCCTCTTTGATCATATTCTTCCAAATTATGAGAATGAATTTGGTTCCATTGTGATGTGTTGGGCTAAAACATATGCCGGTGCACTATTGTTAAAATGTCCCGATAAACTAGCTGAGCATAGAGAATTCTTCGATGAAGTTCTTTCAGATTTACAAACCTTGGCAAAACTGAACCCTTCGTTGTGCGAATCTAAATATCTCTACATGGAAGCAATGATATCATCATTAGAAGGAGATCCGATTGATACCCTTGATAAATTTGATGCAGCTTTACATGCAGCCAGTAAACATGGTCTTTTGTTAGATACTGCTGTTATCAGTGAAGATTGTGGCTATTGGCTGAAATCAATTTCAAAATCCCATGCTAGGGCTAAAAGTTATTTGAAAGATTCTTTGAAGTACTACGAAATCTGGGGTTGTGTTATCAAAACGGCACAGTTAAAAGAAGAATCAGGGTTGTTAGATTTGATCAGTGAAACTCGTTCTAAGAAGGCAAGCTTCGAAAGGTTTAGCGAGAGTTCATCGAATTCAATATCATCTTCAACATCACATTCAATGGCTCGTAATTCATTCTCACTCAAATTGGATGATCATTTGGCTGCCAGAAAATTAACATCTTCCTCTGAATATAAATTGGGAGTTTCTATGACCACAACAAATGATTATCAAGAACCAATGCCAAGTAGTACTGATGATGAGGAAGAAGATCAAGATTTTACTCTTCAAGCATCTGCAAGTCTTTCTGAAATGACTGACCACAACACTATTCTGACTAATCTTTTGGAAGGTACCATGAAGTTATTGAATGCCGAATTCGGATGCGTGGTGTTGCTGGATGATTCTGATATTCCATTCATTGAAGCCTTAGCTACTGAGGGAGCTGATATCAAGTTCTTACAACATGAAATGTTAAGATTCCGTGGGGATATTTGCCCGGTTTCAATGATAATGGATTGTCTCAAGAGTTCACAGTTTATCAATCGTGAAGATGATGTCAGTTTTTTCGAAGACAAATACTCTACTTCTGACAGTTATTTTGAATCCAATACTGGAAGTGCGGTCTTGTGTATACCATTGAAAAATCATGATAGAACATTAGGAGTACTATACTTAGAGAACCAAAGCCCTAAAGATAAAGAAAAGATCTCTTTCACTAGGAAAAAGATTGAATTGGCTTCTTTTATCTGTTTTCAGGCCATTGTTTCACTGGAGAAAGCCAAAGTGTATAATCAATTGTGTCTTGCGAAGAAAGCTGCAGAGGATGCAACTGCTGAAAAGGCAAGTTTCTTGGCTAATATGTCACACGAAATTAGGACTCCATTCAATTCATTACTTTCATGTGCCATATTTTTAATGGATACAAAGTTGTCAGAAATTCAAAGATCATACGTTGAGACAATCAAAAACTCTTCCATGGTCACTTTGAATATCATAGATGGTATCTTAGCTTTCACTAAGATTGAACATGGTTCTGTTAGTTTGACATACAGTTCATTTTTGTTGAGCGACTGCATTGAAAGTGCCATTCAGCTTGTATCGGAGCAGGCAACTACCAAAGGATTAGAAATTGCATATATAGACCACTGTCATTCGATCAACGTTGTTTATGGTGATATCAATAGGGTCAGACAAATAATGATCAATATAATTGGTAATGCTGTCAAGTTCACTAATCAAGGTTATGTCTTGATACAAACTTCTTGTACTCAAGTTGGAAATGATAGATTTGAATTCCAGGTTGCAGTTAAGGATACTGGAATTGGTATTCCTAGTGATTTCCATAGGGTGTTTAGACTTTTCAGTCAAGCAGATGCTTCAAGTAGAAGAGAGTATGGTGGATCAGGATTAGGATTAGCCATTTCCAAGAAACTAGCTGAAATTATGGGTGGTGATATTACATATGACAGTGTTGAAGGAAAGGGAAGTAATTTCTATTTTACATTTGTCACTAAGGGTGAAGAACAAGAATTGAAACCAGGGCATGAAAAACTCAAAGGTAGAAAGGCATTGATCATCAACAACCGTGAATTGACTTCCAAGTCACTACAAATGGAAATTGAAAAGTATGGTCTTCGTATTGAATGCCTAAATGATGTTAACGATATTGATCCTAAAGGCGAATGCTTGAATGATCTTAGTATACTTTTCATTGATTCCAAGATGACTGGAGAAAAGTTTGAAGTTGTTACAGAATTACAAAAGAGATTTCCATCAAATGTTAGGGTTGTCTTCTTATCGCTGTTTGGACAATTGGTCAGCGAAGAGTTTGCAAGAAAAGGATATTCCATGTTATTGTTACCCTTCCAAAGAAACAAGTTGATTGATATATTGTATATGGATAAAGAACTTGGTGCCGAACAACAGAAGATGATTCAGAACAAGAAACTTGCCAGTGATGATACCAAGACCAATGCAACTCTGGGAGCTAGATATCCTCTAACGATCTTACTTGCGGAGGATAATATGGTGAATACCAGGGTTGCTTTGTTGCATTTAAAAAGAATGGGATACAAAGCTGATCATGCCAAGGATGGTGTTGAAGTTTTAGAGATGTTTGAAAAGAAGAGCTACGAACTAGTTTTGATGGACTTGCAAATGCCTAGAATGGATGGATATGACGCGACTATTGAGTTGAAGAAACGGTATGGAGAGAAAGTTAGGGTTGTTGCATTGAGTGCGAATGTTTACATGGAAGAACGAGATAAGTGTCTGAAGGTTGGAATGGAAGGTTTTATCAGCAAGCCTGTTCTTCCTGAAAATCTGAAAAAAGAATTAATAGGTGCTTGGGAGGCTATCCAATAGCGCTGTGGTTTGTAGGGTTTTTGTATGTACACTAATGCTGTTGTTGTGTTTTTTATTTTTTTATCTTTTTTATTTTGAAGGTTCTCTAAATCACATTGATGATTGACTAATGATTCTCAAAAGTAATATCAGTAGGGCCATTCCACCAGCCATGGACAGAGATGGACAGAGAGACATGTTTGTTGTTTGAGGTGAGCTGGACATTTTGGGCCCGTATTTCCCAATTGGGACCGGGCCGCGTTTGATTGTGTTCTGGGAGGCGCACGCACCTGTTTCTGGAGTCGAAACCACGAACAAAGTGCTAAACTCAATCAGGGCAACACCACACGACTCAGCACTCCTATCAACACGTTCTGTTTTTGGGAAAGCTTCAAGCACACTCTCGTCCATAGTTTAGATTTGTTTACTTCATCCTTTATCATTCCCATAAACTCACAAAATGTCCTCCAGCAATAATACTATAAAGTGTGTCGTCGTCGGTGATGGTGCGGTCGGTAAGACCTGTCTTTTAATCTCATACACAAGCAACCAGTTCCCAGAAGACTATGTCCCAACAGTCTTTGACAACTATGCCGTCACAGTGATGATTGGTGATGAACCATACACTTTTGGTCTATTCGATACTGCAGGTCAAGAAGATTACGATAGATTAAGACCTTTATCATACCCACAGACCGATATCTTTTTGATTTGTTTTTCTGTTGTGGTTCCATCTTCATTCGATAACGTTAGGGAAAAATGGTTCCCTGAAATCTCTCACCATGCACCACATGTTCCATGCATAATAGTGGGTACCCAAATTGATTTAAGAGATGATCCTACTGCTTTGGCCAATTTGTCAAGACAACATCAAAAACCAATTACCCCTCAACAAGGTGAAAGATTGGCCAGAGAATTGAAGGCTGTCAAATATTCTGAATGTTCAGCCTTGACTCAAGTTGGTTTGAAGAACTTGTTTGATGATGCCATTGTTGCTGCTTTAGAACCTCCTGTTATCAAGAAGACTAAAAAATGTACCATTTTGTAAGAACTGATAAACATTGAAAATTCATTTGCAACGTTGATTTGGTAGGGAACTCTTTTTATTATTATTGTTTTTGCCTCTGTTAGTTTTGTGTTTGTTTGATTTTGCTGGGTTTTTTCTTTTTGTCTACAACTTCATCTTTGTTACCATTCTTTTGCTTCCAAATTCTTGGAAACGACTGAAATAGGGCAAGAAACAATAGAAGGCAGAAAACACGAAACTTGATATTCAGCTATGGGATTCAATTCAATATCCCATATTTTTCCGTCTACTTCTTTTTAAAATTCTTGATTCTGTTGATGCTTTTTTTCATCCTTTCAATTGGTTTACAAATCATTAAACATGTTGGTGATACAAGAAATAAGGGAAGACAAGCACAACCACAAGCAAATGCATAACACTGATCTTAAGGTTTGAATCTTCGAAACTTGCATTATGATATGGCTGAGTGGTTTTTTTGTATAGAGTTAGTTTCTCCACAAACATTATATATTTCTTTAATAGCACTTACGGGTGCCAATCTGCTGTTTTTTGTTTTTGTTATTATTTTTGTTGCCTTCAGGTTTAATCGCTTTTCTACCTTCTACTTTCTTTTTATCTTTTTGTCCTTATGTTTTTATTGATCTCTATATCCCTTTTGTATTCCCGCTTAGCCGTGTTTGATTTACATTCCTACTATACTCGACCCAAGGCATAGCTTGTCCTCTTTGAACAGTAGCTCTAGCCAAATGCCAAACAGGGGGGTTGCGAGCACTGCGTGCGGCGTGTTTCGGTGTAGTTTTTTTTCCTTTTGACGCGTTGCGCAGACGCAGTTGGAAGAATCAAAGAGGACTGGGTGGTGAAATATCCATACGTTGAACTGCAAGTGCTTTGATCCCACACTCTACCTTTCTGTCTCCAGCTCCATATTTTAAACAGAGTGTTTACAGTTAGCGGATATTATGTTTACTACAGCTCGTTCAGATACCCTTTTCTTAGGAGGCCAGAAATTAGGTGGCGATGACGTTCGTAACCAGAACGTTTTGGCCACTCAAGCCGTTGCCAATGTTGTCAAATCATCTCTTGGACCTGTTGGTCTAGATAAGATGTTGGTCGACGATATTGGTGATGTTGTGGTAACCAATGATGGTGCCACTATCTTGTCCTTGTTAGATGTGCAGCATCCAGCAGGTAAGATCCTTGTTGAGTTGGCCCAACAACAAGATAGAGAAGTTGGGGATGGTACCACTTCAGTTGTTATCTTTGCTTCAGAATTATTAAAAAGAGCCAATGAACTAGTGAAAAATAAGATACATCCAACTACTATCATAACAGGTTACAGATTGGCTTTGAGAGAAGCAATTAAATACATTCAAGATGTCTTATCACAACCAGTTAGTGCATTGGGTAAAGATGCTCTAATTAACATTGCTAAAACTTCAATGTCTTCCAAAATTATAGGCCCTGACTCAGAATTCTTCAGTAAGATGGTTGTTGATGCAATGCTTGCTGTTAAGACTACAAACTTAAAAGGAGAAACTAAATATCCAGTCAAAGCTGTCAATATTTTGAAAGCCCACGGTAAGGCATCTTTGGAATCCGTTTTGGTTAATGGTTACGCCTTGAACTGTACAGTCGGTTCTCAAGCCATGCTTAAAAAGATCACAGGCGCAAAGATTGCAGTCTTAGATATCAATCTACAAAAGGCTAGAATGGCAATGGGTGTCCAAATAAATATTGAAGATCCTGAACAATTGGAAAATATTAGAAAGAGAGAATACGGTATAATTTTAGAAAGAGTTAGAAAAATTATAGATTCAGGTGCAAATGTTGTTTTAACTACCAAGGGTATCGATGACTTGTGTTTGAAAGAGTTTGTTGAAGCAAATGTCATGGCTGTTAGACGTTGTAAGAAGGAAGATTTAAGAAGAATCGCAAGAGCCACAGGTGCTACTTTGATCGGTAGTATGTCAAATTTAGAAGGTGAAGAAACTTTTGAAAGCAGTTATCTTGGTTATGCTGAAGAAGTTGTCCAAGAAAAGTACTCCGATGATGAATGTATTTTGATTAAAGGTACAAAGGCTCATTCTTCATCTTCTATAGTTTTAAGAGGTGCAAATGATTACTCTTTAGATGAAATGGAAAGATCCATACATGATTCGTTGTGTGTTGTTAAGAGAACCTTAGAAAGTGGAAATGTTGTCCCTGGTGGTGGTGCTGTTGAAGCAGCCTTGAATATCTACTTAGAGAACTTTGCTACAACCGTTGGTTCAAGAGAACAGCTAGCCATTGCTGAATTTGCTAATGCTCTACTAATCATCCCAAGAACCTTAGCCGTCAATGCTGCCAAAGATGCTTCTGATCTAATAGCCAAGCTAAGATCATACCACGCAACATCACAACAAGTTTCCAACACTGATATAAAAAGAAAGAACTACAAGAACTACGGTTTGGATTTGATGAAAGGTAAGGTTGTTGATGAGGTTGCACACGGTGTTCTAGAGCCAACCATATCCAAGATAAAGTCATTGAAGAGTGCTTTGGAAGCCTGTATTGCCATCTTGAGAATTGATACCATGATTACAGTTGATCCTGAACCTCCTAAGGAAGATCCGCACGGCCATTAGTAGTTGTACAAGATGTGATGTGACGTGCTTGCGTTGTCTGCCTTTTTGTCTCCTTGTTTCTTTATATCCTTTATATAATTAATGCCTGAACCTGTCTCTGTAAATATTCTGCGAGGCCTGCGAGGCCTGCGAGGCGACTCTTGCACGGGAATTTACCCAACGCGAAGAGAAATCGTAAGATCCATCGACTTGTTGGCTAAACGAGAGAAACGAGCGAGGGTTTATAAACGACGGAAACGAGCTCCTATACTGAATAAATCAGCTAGTGCTTATTATAAACCAAACCCAGTTGATCCGGCCTAATTTCGAACTTGAAAGTTCATATATCAAAAGCAAATCAATATCGTCAAAGATAATTTTCAACAAATAGCGAGTCGCTTATTGTCAAAACAGGAAAAACTTACTTTCAACAAGTATTCAAGATCAAAAACTAGATCTTGGAAATGTCTGATGATAAAAGAAGACGCAGCTCCAGTTCATACGATGAACAATACGGTAAGGTGAGCAAAAAATCAACTGGAAAGAGAAAGTTCCATACCAAGAGCAGAAAGGGATGTGCAACTTGCAAGAAAAGAAGAGTCAAGTGTGACGAACTCAAACCAATATGTGGAAATTGTGATAGAATGGGCATCGAATGTGTCTATTTTGCAAACCAAGAAAATGGCTACGATGACGAACACCATGAACCCTCGAAGCCAGAACAAAGAAATCCTGATATGATTAGAGAACAAATTTCAGCTGCTCTAGGTGGAGGAGAGCCACAGACACCAATATCACAACTTTTATCATCGATGGGAATAAGTCCCGCCATCCTGAATGGCCTACCTACAGATCTTCTCCGAACATTCAAAGACCCTGACGCAAGCCTACCTGAAATTCTGCAAGGGTTACGACAACAAAAACAACAGAGACAAGTGAAAACTGAACCTCCCCAGCAAGAGCAACCCACAGGACATCAGAAAATACCAAGCACGAGGATTCCTCAACCTGAAGACGTTGGATCATCAGGCCCATCAATATCACCAAATCTGATAGATTCTCCTCCTATATCTTCAAACTCGCCTGGTGTCACTCCATTATCGTACGAAAGTCCACATCTGAATATGCTTGATTTAAGATTAATGTATCATTATACTACACAAGTGTGGCCAACCATCACAGCTGCAGGAATCTCAGATTCAAAAATCTGGTCAGAGGATATACCTATGCTAGCATTCAAGTATCCATTTTTGATGCACTCAGTTTTGGCATTCTCTGCTACTCATTTATCCAGAACGGAAAGAGGACTTGATCAATGTGTTACTTGCCACCGTGCAGATGCTCTTAGATTACTACGTGAAGCCGTTCTTGAAATGTCTCCAGAAAATACTGATGCTTTGGTGGCTGCTGCTTTGATCTTGATTATGGACTCTTTGGCAAATGCTTCGTTACCTACATCGTCATCATTGAAGTCTCTACCTCCTTCGGCGTGGATCTTCCATGTGAAGGGTGCCGCAACTATCTTGACTGCAGTTTGGCCGCTAAGTGAGAAGTCCCGATTCTATAAGTTCATCTCTGTTGATTTGGGTGATTTGGGTGAGGTTGGTTATGATTTAATAAGTGGTGAGCTGTCTTCAAATGGTAATGGGCTGGTGAACCCTAATGATCCAGTTGCCATATACGCAATGATCGCTGCTTCTGGAAATTCCAAAAATATGAAGTATTCAACACTACAATGCTTTGATGATGAAATCCAGGATTTGTTCCCTTTGCCATTCAGTTCACCATATTTGCCTACACTGGCATACATGGCCAAATTACACAAAGAGAGAAACAAGTCCGATTTCATTTTGAGAGTTTTTGCATTCCCTGCTTTGCTAGACAAGAGATTTTTAGGACTATTGATTAATTGTGATATATCGGCAATGAGAATAATGAGATGTTATTATAATCTACTTAGAAACTTCACCGAAGAAATGAAAGAAAAAATCTGGTTCTTAGAAGGCGTTTCAAAAGTCTTGCCTGTTGATGTTGATCAATATTCCGGTGGAGGTGGTATGCACATGATGATTGATTTCTTAGGTGGACCATCAACTTTTGATGATTCTGGTATGGATGATATGTCTCAAAGTGCAGTTCAAGCTGGCTTGCTAGATACTAACAACTTACCAAGTTCCACCATTACTGACAGTTTGGTAATGGGTGATACCAGTGGTTTGAACGATGACAATTTGGATGAACACTCGGGGTTCATGGGAGTCTAACCATTTTACAATGTTTATCAGAACTTTAACACTGTTAAACCTGGTGTATCGTGCGTTTTTTTTCAATTCTTTTAGTGAAACTTTTATGTATATATATATGGATAGCCTGAGCTATACCAAAAAAAAAGTTTCATTCTTTCAGTCCTATATATCCTTTCTTTTGCAATATTTATTTACCATATTTAATTATAACGGTTCTTTCGAGCACAGGCCAACTTGGGCCCAAATTTCTACATTATGAAACCATGTATGATGCTATTTAAATTTTAAAACAATATGGATGTATTTAGCAAAATGTAATTATATAGTATATAATTTTTCAAATTTCAAATTTTCACCCTTTGAATCCCATCACCATCTCTGATGACCCCTAACTCGAGAAGCTTACCAAATGCCTTTGCAAAATAAAGGAAAAAAACATCCTGATCATTGGCATAGTTTTCAACCCACTCTTTAAACTCTGGAGTTCTTATCAATTCCATATCTGTGTTCAACATCATGAATTTCCCATCGGAACTCATATACTGATTGTTATTGGTTGCTGGAACAACCCACGGATTCCAAGTTTCCTCCAACAACACTTTGAAGAACTGATTATCAAAAGTGGTGACATTGGCAGTCCACGGACCAAGAAACCCACTGAATTTTGGATGGCATCGTCCAATAGTGTGCCCACCACCTATCAATGCAACTGTTTCAGCTGCAGTAAAACCAAGTCTTCCATAAAACACTTCTTTAATATGGTTTGAATCTTTGGTTGCAATGGGCAATCTACCCATAGGAGGGACTTTCTTGGAATCAACACAATCCGTTCTTCCTGGCATCCAAGGAACCTTAGGTCCTTTTAGAGCCTCAATTGCAACCACTCCGCCTAATGTATACAAATCAGCAAAACTAATCCATGGGAATTGTTCATGAACCTGATCCAAGTATGACTTTGCTGTTAGTAATCCAGTATTTCCATCATCACCGAACTCTTGAGCAAACCGCATCGTGCCTCCACTGCAGCCTCCGGTACCATCTGATTTATCAAAATGGGCACAGCAATGCCATGTGAATCTTATCATGTTGGGACCAATTGAACCGTCATCATAATTTGGTTTCACTAGTACTTCTTTTATTGCATCTCTGACCAAGTCGTAGTTTTCAAAAGTGGGATCTTTTTTGAGTTCTTTAGTTCTTTTTTTGATTTTGATCCTGTATAAAAAATTGTTCGGTTCACTCTTTGATGGCTCGATATTGGTTGATATGTCTAACTGAGAGGAGATGGTACCATTTCCTTCCATTTCCGTTTTTTCTATATCTTGGGACTCATTCTCTGGTTCAATTGGAATTGATGAAAGAAATATATTCTTTTTTCTTAGTGAGTTGTTTATAGTGGTCTCTTGTGAAGAGGTTTGCTTTTCAACTGCGTCCCTTTTTGGTGAATTTAAAGTGTAAGGCTTTGGTTTAAAGTTCAATACTTGTGGCTCACTGTTTGGTCTTGAGATCTCATCATAATCAACAAGATCCAAATGGTAATTCTTGATGGGAGAAACAGACTCCGAGGGATTGTGTACTTCATAATCCCTTGCGATTGATTTGTCCTTTCCAGCACTCTTCTTCTGAGGAGGATCGCTATTTGTGAGATATTCTTTCTCAAGATCTGATTCAGTTGTTGTTTCATCACTAACATTACTGGATGGAGGAGTGTATAAATAGTTTGTTGGATTTGATCTAATCAGTTGTAGAGAGAAAAAACAAAGAGGAGCATGGATCACATATCTATCATAGTAATAATCTGTTCTTGACCAAACCTTAGAGATGAACTCCTGAATGTTTTCGGGCACTTTGAATACCTCATGGGCCGATTTTTCAATTGGTCTTGTGTATCTAAAAGTTCTGACTTTGTTATACCGTCTTTTTTGGTAGTATGATTCTTTGAAAGTAACTATATCCTCTTCTGATTCATTAATCATGAACAATATGTTGTAATTGTAAAGTAAAAACACATGAATTAGTGAGATGGCATTCCATAGTTGGAAATAAGCGCACTGTAAAACTACCCTCATTGTCACATATGGTAGGAGAATAATCCGACCAATTGGACTAAGAGTCTGTAAGGCGGAAATTCTTGTTTTATTTATTGATGCTAATGGATTGTTTATTGACAACATAGTTTCTCAACTGGTCTTTATGTCTAAATACAATCAAACTTACCAGGTTAGACTAGCCACTGAGAACAAGGATATTGTTTTGAATATGTCTCGAGGGACAAGAGAAGGAAAAAAAAGCATTCGCTACACTACACTAAAGCGAGCTGTGAAGATATATATATATATATGACGTAGATCATTAAAGTGGCTGGACAAGGAAAAAAATCCAAAAAGAGGATACCCAAGTTAAAAAAGATAAAGATTGGAAACTTCAAATCGAAAAAAAAGAATGAAAGTGAAAGTGAAAGTGAAAGATAAAATTAGAAACAAAGTTCCTTGATGGAGAAAACGGTAATATATAACACATAAGAAAACAGAAAGAAAGCTAGTTGTTTATATAAAATGGAACAATAACAAAAAAACAAAAGACAGATTCAAAAAGATAACTTGTCGTGTACTTCAATTAAGACGGACATAGTTACCTGGGAAAACACCTGTAACACCATTCGCAGAACCGGTCCACCATCCGTTTTGATCAGCAGTTCTCTGGACAACCGTGATGACAGTACCTGTACTAAAGCTCAAATCACCTTCTGCCTGTGCTGCATAGTCGTATAAGGCAGTACATGTTTCAGCAGCAGGATAAGCAGCAGGAGCCGGAGCTGGAACTGGGGAACCATAAGCTGCTGGAGCAGCGGCAGGAGAACCATAAGCTGGAGCAGCGGCAGGAGTTGGGGAACCATAACCTGTAGGGATCGAACTACTAACTGGAGACATGTATCCTGGAGCAGCAGTAGAGTATGAAGCAGAGACTGGACTTGCATAAGCAGTTTTCTGATCACCATAACCATAAGGAGAAGCAGCTGCTGCTGCAGGTTGGGCACCGTAACCACTGTATGTGGTGGCAGGTGGTGTTTGGCCATATGCTGGCGCAGCTTGAGCTCCGTAGGCAGGAGCAGCACCATAGACTGGGGCACCAGCTGCACCTTCAGCATTGAAACGTCTTCTTGTTGCTTCTAATTTGGCCTTAGCATGACCCATTTTGAAGTTTGTGATACCAATGGCATCTGCGGTTTCTTCAATGTTACCTCTTTTGTATTGGAAAGATTCCAGGATATCTGTTGACAGATCAAAATATGGGATTTTCATCTCTTCCATTCTGCTTGAAAGGGTATAAAAGACATTCAATTGCATATAGTACAAACTAACAAACAATGGTTTGATCATGTCACCTTCCATCTTAAACAGGATAGGAAGTTCGGCTTTCAACATTTCATTGTAGTAATCATATTCTTGTTGAGCAATAGCAACATCATTTTCACATTTGTAAACTCTTTCTTCATCTTTTGCGGTTGGTTCTTTTTTACTTTGAGCTTTTTTCAATGAGTTTTGATGTCTATCTAGATCCAGTAACTTGTGGTTTCTCTTTGTTGCCATCTTTCTAATGGCTTGGATAATTTTCAATAATTCTTGAGCAGGACCAATGATTCTTGTTTCGATCAATTCTAGATCTGGTTTAATTGTTTCTTTCAACTCATTGACAACTTCTCTGTATTGATTACAAGCTTCAATACCTTCTGGGTTTCCTTCTGGTATTGCTGAATTTGGATCGGACATCTTACCACTGATTGGCTTGAAGATTTCTTCAATTGCCTTTGAGAAACCAATTTGATGATCTAGCATATCATTGACAGCTTTATGGTATCTTTTAGATTCTTCAGATAATCGTTTAGTCTGGTCTTCCAATTCTTTGAATCTTCTTTCTGCATCGATGTAGACAGCATCCTGGGTGGCTTCGCCCATGTTCATCTTTTGACGTAAATTTTGAGGGGCTCTGGCCAGAGCCTTTGTGAAGCCCTTGAACGACATTTCTGCAAGTGTACAATGTGATGATCAAGGGTAAATGGTGATTATGGGGAGGGATAAGAAGCCAAGTACCGAGTGCAGTGAATTCAATCTGTCACAATTGCCTTTCTCTTTCTGTCTCTGTCTGTCTGTCTTTCTTTCTAATTTGCTCTGATCATTCGGCTCGGTGCTGCGAACTCTCCGGGAGACTGAAACTCGCCGATCGCCGCGCGTCGATGTCTGTGTTTCTCGCTTCTGCAACTGAAGTGTTGGCAATTCACGCTTTGAAGCGACACCGTGCTATGTAAAATGTCATCTATCTACATCTACATCTGCATCTGCGCCTTGTTCACTCAGCCACTGAAATCCATATCGAACAGTCCATACCTGGTGTTTAATTGTTTGAATGAATCAATCAATGAATCAATCAATGGGAGATATCAGATAATAAATACACTGGTATGTATCCCTGATGTAACACTAGTCATTCCTGGCATACAAACTGCCGCCATGCTCCTCCACAGAAGAAAACGGGAATGACCTCTGAACGACGCGCTGTTGCTGTTGCTGGTGCTGGTGCAGAGGTGCAGGGGTGCCGATGCTGGGGATCCGGGCACGGCTCGGTGGTTGGCAGAGAGACTCAGAGAGAGGACACAACAGTCTGTTTATATCAAAACAGCTCCAATGCACTCAGCAACTCAGCAACTCAGCAACTCACACACACCTCAGATTGACCTGTCACACTCCTGCTAAATATCATCATCGGTCCCTGGATAGCTGTTACCCAAAAATATACACCTGAACATACTCATCTCCATCAACAACACATCTTGTTCGCAGAAACAACCAACCCAAAGACGCATTCCCTCCCTACCTTCGTTACGTCTGAAACTTACATACATATAATATACCCAATTTCATCTTCGCAACTAATCTATATCTCTCAATTTCATCTTCAAATCTCAATTCCTACTTCCAATCAAAGTATCACATTGTGGAAGAATTAAACTACACCACATCATTTGTATACCAGAAATTGACCTGTTTCAAATCTTCAACTTTACTTTGTTTACATCCATCATAAACACCCTCCCTTACCATTTCTTCTTCCATCCATTCCCTGTTTACTCATCCATACATAATTTTTGATCAAGATGATGAAAGGCTTCAAACAAAGGTTTAGATCAAAAACTAACGCAAAACCCGAAAAGAAAAAGGAAAAGAAAGATAAGAAAGATGAAAAGAAACCCGAAAAGATTCAATCTTCTTCATCTTCAACTTCCTCCACACATTCAAAAAATACCCCTTCTTCACAACAATCTACTTCAATGAGAAAGACTGGATCCAATGATCAATTATCTTTGAATGATGATTCTGTCACTGGTTCACCATTATCCGCAAATTCATCAAGATCTAATAATATCTCGAACCCAATCCCATTAGGTACCGGAACCTCTGGTCATTTTGGTGATTCAACTTCAATGTTGGCACAGGACTTGGAAATGTCCAAATTGCACGCTTCTCATTCCCCATTCGATAAAATCCCTAAGGATGATTTGGATTTGAAACCAAGAACACCACAGAGACATTCTTCTTCAAGATTCGAAGCTACAGCACAGCATCAAGTTTTTGAAAAATTGGCTTCATTTGATCAGGTTGACCCTGAATATCATACTGAATTGTTTATCCAAAAAGTGGATCAATGTAAGATTATATTCGATTTTTATGACCCTTCCGCAGATATACGTGGTAAGGAAAACAAAAGATTAACATTGCACGAATTAACCAGTTATGTCAGCACAACAAGAATGACTTTCACTGAAGAGATCTACGAGCATGTGGTTGACATGTTCAAAATCAATATCTTCAGACCAATTCCTCCTCCTGTTAATCCAGTTGGAGAAATCTTTGATCCTGAAGAAGATGAGCCTGTTTATGAATTGGCATGGCCTCATATGCAAATGGTTTATGAATTCTTCCTTAAATTCCTTGAATCTCCAGATTTTAATAATTCAATAGCAAAACCTTATATCGATCATAAATTCGTCTTGCAATTATTAGAATTATTCGATAGTGAAGATAATAGAGAAAGAGATTGTTTAAAGACAACACTTCATAGAGTCTATGGTAAATTCTTAAGTTTGAGATCTTTTATTAGAAAATCAATCAACAATATCTTTTTAACTTTTGTTTATGAAACCGGACGTTTCAATGGTATCTCAGAATTATTGGAAATATTGGGCTCGATTATCAACGGGTTTGCATTACCTTTGAAAGAAGAACATAAGATTTTCTTGGTAAAGGTGTTGATTCCATTACATAAGGTCAAATCAATAGCCTTGTATCATCCTCAGTTAGCCTATTGTATTTTACAATTCATAGAAAAAGATCCAAGTTTAACTGAAGATGTTGTTGGTGGATTGTTAAGATACTGGCCAAAGGTGAACTCTCCTAAAGAATTGATGTTTTTAAATGAAATTGAAGATATTTTTGAAATTATAGATACCCAAGAATTTCAAAATATTGAAATTCCATTATTCTTACAATTGGCAAGATGTATATCATCCCCTCATTTCCAAGTGTCCGAAAAAGTCTTGTGTTATTTCAATAACGAGTATTTTGTTTCATTGGTCACGGAAAATGCAGAAAATATCCTTCCGATTATATTCCCTGCCTTGTACGAATTGGCACAACCTGAACTTGAATTAATCGAACAACAACAACAACAAGGAAATGAATTCGATTATGATGAATCCAATAATTGGAACAGAACCATATCCACTTTGGCATACAATGCGCTGAAAATATTCATGGATACAAATCCAATAGCCTATGATAGAGCATGTATGCTGTACGAAGAAGAAATGAAAAGTAGAGAATCGAGAAAAGAAATCAGGGAACAGCATTGGAAAAAATTGGAGGATTACGTGGAGAAGTTAAAACAGGGTGATGATGATGTTTCAAAAAAAGTTGAAATCAAATAGATACAATGATTGTGATTTTGACTTTGGATTTGTCTTTGGATTTAACTGTTGGTGCGCTGTTTATTTATTAGTTTGGTTGTGTGGTTTTACTACGATATTGCTAGTTAATATTTCACAGAGGTTTAAAGAAATAAGGTTGATTGCAAATTGTTGGTAATGATATCACACATAAATAGAAATTGACACCAAAAAAGTATCGGCTGGATCGTTGTTTACTCCACTGTTAAATCATATAGTTTATAATATGCGTCTTGTCATGATTGGTTTTTTTTTTTCTTTGTTTGCATTTTGTTGTTTTTATTTTCATTCGACTCAAAAGAGAAAGATTCAATTTGAAAGTTTTATCAAACTAATGAAATCTTTAAGTTGTCTCTTTATTTCATACTCTCCCTTCCCCTTCCCTCTCCCCCATTGTATATCTTTTTTCTTTAGTTTTTTTCTTTTTGTTGTTGTTGTTTTCTTACCCTTAACTGAATTTTCATTACTTTAACATGCCTGCTAAATGGTATCTCATTATTATGATCATCATTACTCTTTCTCTCTAAATTTATTCCCAATTGGGCTTCGTTTTCTCTCTTTCTCTCTTTCTCTCTGAATATATTGTTTTTTTTTGTAGATTTGATTTTTATTTTTGTTTTCACGCTGATATTCTATCCCGTCGGTTAAGCTAATTTTCTTTGTTTCAATCTTAACGGTGTGGGTATCTATCATATACATGACTTATTGTCTTCTCCTCTTTTTTGACCTCTTTTTTGCTCTTCAGACCAGGTAATAAAGAACATACATCGATAACTATGTCTTTTACGGAAAAAAAATAATAGTACACAAAAAAAAGGTACGATGATTATCATACAATGAATGCAATTTCAAAACTCTAAAAATTTAAGGGTTCATTAAAGTTGACGATGAGCAGATATTCATCACGAACTGATTTGTGAAGTAAAAAAAGATTAATCTATATATAATTCATGTAGATGGATTGGGATTCAGGTAGCACTTTTATACTCTCTCAATATAACAGGAACGGAAGAAGGAGGCAACGCACCAACTTCGGTAATAATCTTTTGAATATACTCAGGAGGTGTCAAATCGTACAAAACATTTAAGATATTCAAGGATGGATAATCTCTCCAATTGCTCAATGAATTTTCAGAAAGTTGTTGCTGTTTTGCCTTTTCTTCCTTTTCCTTTTTAGATTGTTGCTGTTGTTGTTGTCCCTTTTTATTTTCTTCCGGTTTGTCGTTTTCCAATCCTGATAAGTACTGTTGTAAGTTGAATCCTCTCTTGTTGAAAGGCTTAGTGTTGATCAAATCATCAGCATCACCAAGCTCATTCAAAGTGACGGAATCTAATTGAACCTTATCACTGAATTTGATAGATTCACAACACACTAAAACAGGAACATTTTTGTTTTTGGCAGACATTGCAACCAATGCTGTACCAACTCTGGAGTATAATCTACCATTGGATAACATTGAGTTTGCACCCAAGAAGCAGAAGTCTATACTTGATCTTTCCAGCAGGGACGATAACGATGTGATTAGATTATAATGGCATTTGATATTCTTTAATGGAGCCAATTCCTTTGCCAATTTCTTACCTTCAAACAAAGGCTTCGAATCAACTATATAAATTTCGAATTTTTTATCTTCATCAATGGCACAATACTTGAATAATTTTTTCAAAACTTCTGAGTGTCCGTATGTTAGAATCTTTGAGTTATTTTGAATATGGTGAGATGCAAATTGAGTGATCACTTTACCTGAATAAAGTATCTTTTCTTGAATGAATAAGTCTATTTCTTCAATCAGGATCTTCTTTGATTCTTCATCACTCAAATCAATTGGAATTAACGAGATTCTTTGTTTCAACCATCTGATTGAATTACCCATCGATATAGACAAAGGTCTACCTGTTTTTAGATATTCAATTTGATGTGATAAATGGGAAGTCAAATGTCTTTGTAATGATGTACCTTCTGGAGTTTGGTATGATTGGATCACATCTCTGAAAACTTCCAACATCGATAAACATCTTGAAGTTGATCCAACAATCTTATAGGTTGATATCTTCAAAGTTAATGATAAAACTGAAGGATGCACAATACTTGCAACTGTTGGAGAAGCAGAGATTCTTTGTTCTCTGGTTTCTAAATGTCCAAACATGGCTGGGATCTTAACTGACTCTTTGATCTTTGCCGAGTTCATTTGTTTTTTCAATTGTGAAGCAGTCTTTGGCTTTTCCTTGGCCAAATTGCCCGTCTGTTGTGCATTTCCTGGTTGTACACCTGGCACAGTCGCAGTATTGACATCCTGTGGGTCCTTTGCTGCTGCTCTTTTAGCAGCCTTCTCTTTCTTCTTCAATTCTTTCAGCTCCTTGTTGGATAGCTTTGAAGCAGCTGGAGTTGGAGTTGGAGCAGGAGTTGGAGCAGGAGCTGGAGCAGCTTCAGTAGTCGCAGCTGCTGCAGCCTGTGCAGTATTAGTTGAGTCGGACATCCTTGTTCCTATGTGTTTCTATACCTCTGTATCCTTTCTCTTTGTGCCTGTGACGCTATTCCCCTTCCTTCTGGTGCCCCTTCTCTTCTGTCTGCGATCCAAATTCCCTTTTTCCAGCTCCAGAAAAAATTACACATAAAGAGTGGTGTGCCACACTGTTCTGGAACGCATGTGGCTGTGTGACTCATCGCTGAATAGGGCTGGTTCATCCCGACGCTCCACCGAGGAGTATAGCAAGGAAGCATGCCATATAAACTTGTGTAACTGATTCAGATATAACTTCATACTTTCAATAAGGGTAACAGATGCTCCCCGAGATGGCACACCCAATCCTGGAAGACGGGAGCTCGGGCAGGCTCCCAGGTCACGTGCCCCGGCCAGCGCAGAAGTCCAAAAAACCAAAAAAATAAAAAAATAAAAAATTTTACGTTGTTTTTGAGGCAAAAAGACGAAGGAGAAAAAATAGAAATTGAAAGAGGAAACTGAAAAATATGTGAAGGTTCCAGCTGGCAACTGGATTTTATACCACCACTACAGAAAATCAAACATCATTCAAAATGGGTCAAGAAGAAGATGCCGAAGTTAACGTCCAAATGTGGAAGGTCAAGAAATTGATCAAGAGTTTGGAGAAGGCTAGAGGTAACGGTACCTCCATGATCTCTCTAATTATCCCACCAAAGGGCCAGATCTCAATTATTCAAAAGATGTTGACCGATGAATACGGTACCGCATCCAATATCAAATCCAGAGTTAATAGATTGTCTGTCTTATCAGCCATCACTTCCACCCAACAAAAATTGAAATTGTACAGTAATGTTCCAAAGAATGGTTTGGTGGTTTACTGTGGTGAAGTTCTCACTGAAGAAGGTAAAGAAAAGAAGTTAACCATTGCCTTTGAGCCTTTCAAGCCAATCAACACCTCCCTATATAGATGTGATAGTAAGTTCTTAACTGAAGCTCTATCCGAGTTGTTAGAAGCTGATGATAAGTTTGGTTTCATCGTCATGGATGGTAACGGTGCCTTGTTTGGTACTTTGTCCGGTAACACCAGAGAAGTTTTACAAAAATTCACAGTTGATTTACCAAAGAAGCATGGTAGAGGTGGTCAATCCGCTTTACGTTTCTCGAGATTGAGAGAAGAAAAGAGACATAATTATGTTAGAAAAGTTGCTGAAACCGCAGTTCAGAGTTTCATCACCAATGATAAAGTTAACGTTGCAGGTTTAATCTTGGCTGGTTCTGCTGATTTCAAAACTGAATTATCCAGATCTGATTTGTTTGATTTAAGATTACAAGCTAAGATTAT